>JAIUND010000103.1:0-118969 GCA_034699125.1 Gisinianus flammeolus | reverse complement strand
TTTAAATCTCACGCAATTTTCAATCAATTTTCTCGTTTTATGGGTCAAATCTTTGTTTGGTGGGCGCCGCTACATGTATGGATAACTATTTGTTGAAAATTGTCACCGGAAGTGGACTGTTCAATCTCGCCCCAACGGCCTTTTTGAACATTGTCAAGTTTGCAACTTAATTGCGATTGTCCAAATCAACTTCCAGTTAATATTACAATTGGAATTGGCTGGAAGTATGCTCACCTTCAATATCTGCAAGTTTCAGATCAAAATTCCACCCAAAAGTCGAATTTCCAGAGGAAAGTTTTTCCGTTTAATGGGGGAAAGTGTTCAATCTCGCCTCATTTGACGGTATCGTAAGTGTGTACGTATGAAATGCATGTTACAAATAGAATGTACTTACAACAAATAGAGATGAAGAAGGTTTTCTCTTATACAGATACTGCACTGCACTACATTGAACATTCAAATTAAAGGAATATGTACATGCACATACATGTGTATATTTGTAGCTATATGTGAGGCTAGGATGCACTTAATTATAGGATCGAGTTAAAACAAGACAAATCACTGAACTATAGCAATAAGATTTACGATAGGATTTTTCCTTTTGGACGAACTCAACGCGTTCAGTCGAAGAATGAGAAAATCAAACGAACACTCTGCCAAATTCGATGGAAATCAGAAAGAAAAAGATTCCTTGTCTACAATCTGCAATCAAACTCTGGTTCAAGTAAATACAAAATGAGAAATGTAACAGAATAAGGAGTAACGCAAAGGAGCAGTGTGATCGGAATGCTGTATCTAACACAAATAATTCAAGGGTTTGTCCCTAAAAACTTCAGTGTCCAGAGAACCTTATTTGTATGGATTTGCGTGGAACTGATACTGAATTACAAAAGCTCAGTTCATTTGTGACAATTTCTCTAATAATGAATCAAAACGTTTTGAACTTTTGAAACGAAAACATTGGGATGAAGCGGATGAACAGTTTTTTTCTTTTCTCACGCGACACATTTGTATACCATCGCATAATGAACGAGGACTTCCAAAATTTTGCATTCAAAAAAATTGAATTAAATAATACATATCTGTATATGCATATGAAAATGTAATGCATTTATTTGATTTTGTAGCATGAGTCAGGTATGCTAAAGCTAAAGATGTCCTTAGTGCTTACTGAATAGGAATACAAAATCCGGTCGATTCTATAGTCGCTCCTTACTTTTAGTCTTCGCTCATTCCGCCTTGTAGTCCTTCACGAGCAGCAAAAAAGGTTCATCTCTTCATTGTATTTGTTTGGGTTGGGAAAGAGAGAGAGAGAGAGTTTGGGAAAAGATACAAAAAGATACAAGATGAGTGTGGTTGAGAGAGGAGCAGGTTGAGCGAGAGAGAGATAAATAGGAAAAAGAACCCAGCTCGTTCTTTGTAGGTGGAGTCTGAGAGCTGAAAAAGACAGAAAATTCACCCATAATTGTCTGTCCATCCAATGGACGACCGAGAATCATCCACTCCCAGAACCCATTAACATAACATGCAACTTCTTCTTCCTCTTCTTATTCTTCTACTTCTACATACTTGAATGCTTTTTTCTTCGCCCACGTCCACTTCCACGTCTTTTCCCGTACATACTAAAATGCTTTTACACTGTGTAACAATGAGTAGTAGTAGCTGTCAATCTCACTTAATTCTATTCATTCTTTCTCTGCGTGACGGCTAGGACCCAACTAAAACTTTCAGCCTTTTTACACAAGTTTCCCAAACACTCCACACATTTATTTTCCCTTTCCTCTGTGAAAGTTACATTCAACCTTACACACACACACACACACAAAACCTAAAATCTTCAACTTTTCAACTTTGCAAGTGTAAAATGAACCTTCAAACTTTAAAAAAGTAAAGCTGTTGTTGTTCTTCATAAAATTCATAACCAAATAAATTGGAAATTGTTCGATCTGTATTAATCCTTTCGTCAACCCAGAAGTTACACGAGACTTTTACTTGAGGAATTCATTTAGTTTCATCAGTCGTACTGACAGACAGTAGAGACTATAATTGAAGATTGGAGGTAAGAGTCAAATTAAATCAGTTCAGTAATTAATTTTACAATTAGCATTTTCTTAAATAGTATACCTATAATTTCATTATGAGTGACAATGGATGAGAGTTACAATTTACAATTATGTACAACATACGGAAGTTTCTCTCGAGTCATTTTTTTTCTTTTGGAAAGGTGTCATTTTCACTTCGTATCTCCCAAAGAAAGCTCATTGTTTATTTACAGTCATCACAATTACAATTTGCAATTACCTACAATGACTTTGACCAAACGAAAAAAGCTATAGAGCTCTTAGGACTTTGATTTGATTTGCTCAGAAAATTATTATGAAAGTAATTTAATAAGTGCCCAAGAGCAATGTATAGTAAGAAATATCCGTACTTGCAAAGATACAAAGCGGGGGGTTTCATTTTTATGAGAGAAGAATAAATTTATGTAAGAAGCATATATAACGTTCAAATCAAAGCTTCCTCATCAATACAGACAAAATTAAAAAATCCATTATGATGATGATGATGATAATTCGGAAGAAGGTATATATGAGGAATATAAATAAAGTAATTGCTAATTAAGAGTTTTATGAACCATTACGATAAAGTAATTATCATGAGGACACTTAATTCTTTCTTTTAAGGCTCCATAACAATTTGACTTTTTATGTTTATGTTCAATTTCATTGTGCACTTGTAACTTGGATTATGTAAGTCCTAATTTCTAATGTCTATCCATTCCCCAATTCTTCTCGGTGGTCAATGAATACACATGCAGATGATTCTGTCTAGCAACTAACAAGTCTTTCTCTCTAATTGCAATTTTCAATTTTTCCTATGGTAATTAAAAAAAACAATTTGAATATTGTACGTCTTATACGCACATTGCACATATCCTTTGTACTTTCACGTCATATATAGTCTTCAGCTAATTTTTGTAAATACTCGTGTCGTTTCACAATCCTCATCTTAATTGAGGAACTCAACTTTTTTTTTTACAAACCTCTGTCAATTTTTGTTAGAAATTCGGTATTTGCTACATTTATTTATAACTACCATACGCATTAGACGATGAATGACAGAATTTTGGAACAAATCGAAAGTTTTCACTCCAGTTAGTCAAAATCATTCATTAAAAAACACAGTTGAGTGGTCAAAAGTACAAACAAAATGGTGCATTTATTTATAGACGAGCCCCAGTTTAAAATGAAAGCAATATTTTCCCAAAGGATTGTAGACAAAAAAAAAAAACAACATAAGGGAGAACTTTATCTAGTTATTTGAAATTGAAATGAGACATTCTCATCGTCAGAAAAGGTATGCAGTGATAACCGGCTTTACTTACTGTTGTATAAAACGATAATAATATATACGATATATAAGTATATGGAAGACAAGATAAAAATGTAATGTGGGCTGTTCTGATTTGTAAGTTTGTAAGTAAGTATTTTGTATTGATATGGCGAGTTGGTTGTGAAAAAGATTTATTCGAACGTTTAGTGTGGTAATTGAATGGACTTATACGAGCAATGTTTTTCCTACAACTGGTGATAAATTCATAAATGAATAATAGATTCACAGATTGTAATTCATTCTAATTCAAAGTCATGCGACAGGGCTGTCGTGGAAGGGGAACTTTTCTATTATGCTCTTTCCTTCGTGATAAATAATATATCATGTTCAACTCCTTACCACGAGTGTATAAAACATGTTATTCAGAGAGAGAGAGAAATGGAGATGTACAGGTAATAGTAGAGACGGTACGGGTAAGCAAGTAGAATCAATCACTGGACGACGGCTGACTGACAGTCCAAGTTTTTCCTTCACTTTGTCTTGCGGCCGGCCAGTCGGCGCGACAAAAAAATCTGATTCTTTACCTACTACTCATCCACAATCTTCATGTAAAGTAATGTAATTGAATACAAAAGAAGTCTGTGTGTGTGTGTGCGTGTGTGTAGAGAGAATAGAGTCAATTGAATTATTATCTCAAGTAATGTGAGCCCCATCATCATTCTATACATTCTAAACAATTATTTCACTGAATATACAGAAGCACAGAAGCTCACAACTCACAAATCGCCCTTCTTTTTTAATTCATATTAAAACGATACTCACTTTCCTCTGAATAAATACAAACGAGGATGAATGCAAAAGAACATCACAAAGCTATCCTTTTCTTTTGTATATATCCTCACAAATGTAAACCTCAACTACAGACTACAGATACACTTCATAACTAATAAATACCTATGAAGTTCATATATTTTCATATATGCACAGAAGGAAATATCGTACTTACCTACAAAAAAAAACTCCTTACAACCCATCCAGATTTCACAGCCCAGCAAAACAAACACGGGACATTTATTTCTCTTTAACTACTAATAAAACTATCATCTCCCTCTCTTAATTTTTCAGTGTAAATTTATTTTTCTGCCATTCTCTACACCCTTTGACTCAACTTTTCACGCTTCTGTCTGTCACAAAATATATTCCCAAGTCATAATCCTATATTTCATTCTTTCCATCATCAGTTCCATTAAGTAATTAGTTTGTTTAATTATTTATTATTTCTTATTTCTCTTTCTGCTCCCATTTTGTCTTCCTTTACATTGTTTACATGATTGAAATTGCCTGACTAAATACCAAAAAATACAACGAATTGTCGGTTTTGTTTTACTTTTACGAGAAATCGGAACAAGGAATTTTAATTTCTCATCAAATTATTGAGGTATATCTAAAACAAATGTGACTTGTTAATTTGTCATTCACAACTGCTGAATGACTCTGAATTTCCACTCATCTGCTCATATACTTTCTGCATTCAAGTTCGTATGTGTATGTGTACGGAAATTATACATGTATACTAATAGAAATCCCAATCTAAATCGTATATGTTCATCAAGTTTGTCTTTGTACAGTGCTTAAGGCTACTCTCAAGTCTTAAGCCAAGTTTCATTTGTGAATGTATTGTACATGCACATACAGAGTCTGCATTACACAGACACAGACAAGAGACGTCACTCAAAAATTAACTTTTCTCTGTCAGTCACAGGGAGAGAACAGAAAGGTAGGACAGAGTTTTTTTTCAATTACGATTAGAACTTCCATGACTACACACACAGAGAACAGAAAACTCGAGACGTATACAGATACGAACCTCAACCTCACTGCTTGTACATACTTGTAAGTACTTGTATTCTTCATCAACTTTCAAAGCAAAAGCAAAGAGTATCTGTAAGTAGGTATATTCCGATTATCTGTAGCTCTTGGACAGTCTGAAGTTCTGAAGTCAAAAAACTTTGCGGTTGAGAAGTTCTTGTGTGTGTGTGTGTGTGTGTGTGTTATTTTCCCTTTTGTACTCCTGGTCATTCAATTAAGTTTTCAGTTGTGAATAGTTAATATTTAGGTAACGAAGCTCGAGTCATTTTCTCTGGACTCGAGTGTTAAATTAATCTTCAATTCAAATCAATTGTAGGTTCATCTCGTTTCTCGTTTTTCCTTGCAGTTTATTTAAAGTCAAATTGAATCAATAGTTTTTATCCATTCGTCGTGATTCTAATCGGGAAATTGATTCTAATTAGTAGATAAGAAAAATTGATATGTAGTTTATGGAATTGAGATTCAAATTCAGATTTCCCCACTGTGATTAACAATAAAATAAGATAAGGGGATTGTGTATACAAATTACAAATGTACAATGAAAATTTGACATAGTCAAACGTGAACAGTTGTTAATTTAATCCATATTTGTTCATAAATTGACAATAATAAGAAATATAAAATAGTTTGTGTGTATCGCCCAAGTTTCAAGTAAATTTATCCCCAACTGTGGACTACGCTGGACATCTCTCTTGTTCACACACATATACGATACAAACACACAGGTAAGCGAAACTGTAGCAGTGAGTTGTCTTAAGTTAGGGTTGATTGTGGTGTAATTTATTCATGGCACGTCGACCGTGAGTATGGATATGTCAGGAGGTGATGCAAGTAAGTACTCACAATTACAAGCAAATGGACATGAAAAATGAATCTGACATTGTCATTCTGGACTGAGGATGCCCAGCGGTATTTTTTTTTCACATTTGTTACACTTTATCATTTATTATTATTATTCTTGTATGGTTCATTCGTCATTCAAATTTCTCAATTATATTCAGTTCAGGAGCAAAACCCAATTTGTCTCTTGTCTTCCATCATTTTTTTTGTTACCAAAAATTATCAACCCAATGACTGAATTTCCTTCCGTCCATTGCAACTGAAAATTTGGAGATTTTTTCGACAAATATTTTCAACTTTTTTTCAGCATTTGCGAATTTCTCACAGAATTTTAACGGTAGTGCTTGAGGAATTGTTGAATTTTATTTTATCTGTATACAAGACAACTTCACGTTAAGATTTCATTTATATTTTAGAAAATTGTAACAAACGAATTCACAAGTTCTAACTTATAATGTTGTTAGAATTTTACGAAATACTTTCTCATGAGCTCAAGATCGTCTACCATTTTCCTAATTTCAAATACAATATTGACTATAAATTCCATATTTAATATATATATACGTTTCGTTTAATTTCTCTTCTTTTAACGATTGCATGTCCAGGTTCTTTTAGTAGCATATAAAGTTGCCACAAGACATAAAATCCTTGCAAATAAAATGGAATTAGATTCAAGTTCCGATTCCGATTCAGATTCACTTTCCTCTCCTTTCTCTCTCTCTCTCTCTCTCTCTCTCTCATTTATCTTTTACGGCATGTTTTGTCTTTTTCATTGGTTATTCAAGTGGAAAAGTGCCTTCGCATCAAAAATCCGGGAAAAATATTCAACTCGTAAAACGTGACCTAACTCGGGGCGAAAATCCATTCAGGATTTCACATGTACATACCTTACACACACGCGGAGACATTTTGGAGAATTTTTTTTCCAGTAGGAAAAGATTACAAAATTCCAGCTGGAGAAATAAAATGGAAGGAAGTTTCGAGATATTGCACATAAAACTCTCGTCTCCTTGTCTTCCTTTTCTCTAGTATCGTTTATGTATATATGTATACAGAAATTATTCCGCATCCGGAATCCACATATCCGAAGTCCAAACCAAAGGGAAAAAACAAATCAAGCAAAATTATTGCAAAATCCGAGTATTATTTCTGACTGACTAGTTTTGTAGTGTTAGTGCTAGTCTTTTTTGGAAATGGGACATAGTAAAAGTGAATGTAAAATGGTGGATGGATGTGGATTGCATTTGGGAAGAAGAACAAGAACAAGGTAATTTGGATGAGAGAAAATGCTGCTGCTTGTAAACTCCTTGTCAGACAGATATAGACAGATATACAGACGTAATATTCATTTTAATACTTTTTGACGTTCAAGTCTCCTTGTCATTGATGTTTTGGCGAGTGCTCTCCCATGAAATTGGCCAATTTCTTTTTAATATCTTGGGTTTTGTGAGGAAAATCTCAAGTCAAACATGAGAAGGCACACGGCAGGGTTCAACTATAAAAAAAAAGATGTTCATTCAACACCCAAAGTCCCAAAGTTTTGTCAAACACACACACTATACGATGACGAGAGAAATTTTCGGTCTGCATATTTCTCCCCTCTGCATAAATAGACAATTTTTTGGGGTGAATTCTATAAGCACAATATGTCCAAGATGGTCTATCATAAAACTAAACAGCCGACTGTCTCCAACTCTAATGGAATACATACATACGAGAGTACAATTATTATCACACTCTTGTATAACGAATATCTCTTTCAGCAATAAGTAAAGCCGGAACTAAGAAAGTTTCTCATGTCTCGAATTCAGATTCGGTTGAAGCATATGGAGCACACGGACAAAAGTTATAAAATAAAAACCAAATCATAAAAATTAAACAAAAAGAACCTATAATGTTTAATGTCTATTCAGTTTGCGTGTAGGCCTTCAAATTTCAGCTGTAATCTGTCATCTGTATTTCCGAGGAAGTATCTTTCTTTTTCTGTTTCTGTTGAGATCATCTTGGAGGAGAAGCTGTGAATTCGAATTCCCCCCAAACAAAAACAAAAACACGGGAAAGAGCCAGAAAATATCGACTATTGGAACACGTACTAAATATAAAAATACTAAATGTGTGGAAGAGTCTTGTACATTTATAGAACTTTAGCTCATTGTCAGTTTGTTTTCTCAAGTGTTTCCACGCAACCACAAAAACTCGACGTTCAGATAAATATTTGAAAAGATGAAAGTCTAAAAACAGTTGGGTAAAATATAAAAATTGCAATTTTTACACACTTCACACTCTCTGTGTAAGCTCTAAACTTTAAGTTCTCTTACAAAATAGTACTCAAGTCCATTAATCGGTTTGGTGTCCTCCTTACAGAGATTCTGTATCTGTTCGAGAATTTGAGAATTTGTGTGAAGATTTCCATATGAGATATATGCGAACAAGTAAAAGCTTTCTTTCTTTTAACCAAGGGAAAAGAAATTGAAGTTTGCGGGTTGAGCAAAAAAAATTTGAGTTGTTCGTAAAATGTGAAGGTTGGAAGCTGATTTTTTTGGATAAATGAGCAATTTTTGCAACATAGTCGGTATACGAAATATTTTGTACGTACGTGACTTTTGAAAACAAATTTATGAGCCCAGAACCGTAACCAAATTGTAATTGCGTTGCAAATTGCTAGTTTTCTTTCCATGGGACAAGGCTATGAAAATAAAAATAAATAAATATGAAACAATATTCAAGCAAAATGCACAGTTTTGTCGTTTGTAGTTTGTACATACTTTAAAAGAAAACTCGTATGGTTACCAGAAGCACAACCAGAAGAAATTTCGTACACAGTGTATACCTGCTCAGAATAGGTTTAGACTTTACACACGTATCCGTACATACATATACATACAGTCAGGAGAAAAAGTAATATATTTAGGAGCAATTAGGAAACAGTGGAAGTTTTATATATATATATAGATATTCTCGGTATAGTCAATTGTATAGGCGCAAAACTCAAGATGAGCTGGAAGGGAAGAGAGTAAGAGGAAGAAATTATATACATATATATGAAAGGTCACGGAAGGAGTGAGAGAGAGAGAGAAAGAAAGAGAGAATAAAACTGCCGGCTTTGGAGTCGTATTGGCTAAAATTATTTCCATGATGGCTCCTCAGCTGGATTCACATTGGCTCCGGAGCTATTTGCTAGGAATCATGGGTGAAGCGATAAATTTTGCTTGTGACATTTTACGAGTCCACTTGGCCACGTACGGATATTTACACCAAAATACACACATACTTATATAAATACATGTGTGTGTGAGTGTTGTGTACCTTCTTACTTCGTACTGCCTTGCTGTTTGGGACGTTTGAAAAGGGATGTTTTCCCTTTCCCCCTCCTTTCTCTCTTTTGCTCTCGTACATGTTTTCATTCGTGTGTGTGTTGTTGAGTCTGTTTTGTTCCTTCTCCCGGAGAGCTCTACGAGGATGCCTGGCTCATTTCCCCCTTCCATTGCTCTCCACTGATACGCTAAAACTTTTGCATGGCTCAGACATGGCGAATCATGTGGTAATTTAAATAGAGGGAATGCGTAAGCTTAGAAACAATACTTGCAATGGTTTTCCAGTACATAATTTTAAGTCGATATACAGTACAACAGAACGTGACGTTTGAATGTGGAGGGATGATGCGCAGTATATATGTATGTACATGTGCTTGCTAATTATGGATATAATTTTGAAGAATGTAGTCACCATTCGAGATAATGACTGAATTCCTGATATACATATCCAAATATTTTGTATTCACTTGAAAGTCATGGATGTCCCTCCGTTGGATTTTCATTTCAAAGTCAGAACTATTGCATAAATAATGAGTGAAAATACAGAGAGCAAATACAAGTATGTACTATGTACGTACAAGAAAATATGAAGAATAGATTTTAGACTGGGGATTTCTTTTTGGGAAATCCAGCATGGTTGAAAGTTGAAATGAGTGAATGCAATGCAAAATGCAACACTTTTCCAAGAACGGAGACTGCAGGGACATCCTCGTTTTCTTTCTGGTACTCGTTCGCCATCTCGTTTCCCTTCATCATCATATCATCATCATCTTTGTTCGGCGCCGAGAGTAAGTAGAAAGCAAGTTGGACTCACTGTATTTTACTTACAAACACCTTTTCCTTGTATGCACTCAAGTCTCAGGGATTACCAAAATGCGATTCTGTCCTCAACTTAAAACCTAGTAAAAATGTACATTTATTGTACTTTACGAGTTTCCACCCAAAACATGTATGTAAGAGAGAGTCGAGATGCGGATTCTATCTGTATTTATTATGTAAATACGAGCTTTGCTGGACAGATACTCAGTCAGTAAATATAATAAAATAGTCAGACTTTGTTTGTTTTCAGACTGTAAAGATTCTGACCAATTTTGCAAATTCGGAGTTAAAAAATCCACCTGCAAATGTTTTTTTTTTTTCGAAGAAAGTCTGGTGCCCTTTAATCACAAACAACCGTTTTGTCGGCTTCTGTGTGTGAAGTCAATAGAAATGATATGTAATAAAACTGACAAGGTTTCTTTATGTCTTGTGTGTTGACCGTCAATGAGAGTTGAGAATAGAGATATTTTTGCTCAATTATCCCTTCAATTCAGGTCATCGTCTTTCTTGGATCTTTCTACGAATAGGATTTGTATCTGTAAAATGCAAATTTTTAAGTTGCCTCCACTTCTTGTCTGTATACATTTTAAATATGTATATGCAGACAACTCGGGAAATTCGGACGTGGAGCATGAATGAAAAATGATAACTGCCTATGTTTGAAGACCGAAAGTTTCCAATTTTTCTTCCGGTATATGTATATTCCTTTTGTCATGTTTACAGTGCTCAATTATTGTCCTCAATATTATAGACAGACCGCTATGAGGTCCTTTCTCCATTTCTCCAATGAATTTGCAGCAACGGACAAGTTCAAAACCTAAAACGTAATAGAGACTCATGGATGACATTTACCATGCACATTTTACAAAGATTGTAAACATTTATTCAAGCTGTCACTGGTCAATGGTCGAGATTTGTCTCAGAATGGAAACATGACGACGACGACGACGACGAATTCTCGCAATGTTTCCAACGTCTTAACTCTTTCTACTGCGATAATTGTGCGAATGGACTTGGGAAATGAAATGAATACATCTGTTGTGATTTATTTGTGATTGTAGGGTTCAACTTGGATTTTCTTAGGCAAGGTTTTTTGTTTTATATATTCTTTATTTTTACATGCCTCCTTCAAAAGTTTTTTCCTTTGAATTTCTCATGAAACCGTGTGACAATTTTATGCTGGGCAATTCGTCATCTGTGAAAAACTAGCCAATGGAAGTGGAACCGTCGCCGTCTTGAATTTGAGTCTTTATATCTTCCTACGGTTGTAAAAAAAACAAGCGAAAACTTAATCCTTGTGTCCGTTTGGAGTTTCCATTGGCAAAAAAACCTATACACATATACAAAACTAAAAACATTTCTAGGTATACATTTCTTGTACATACATTTGCATCCGTATTTAGTATTTAGTTGTATTTAACATGAAGAATTTGAATCCTTTTCCATATGTGTATGAACATAAACGCATATATATAAACACGAGCACAAGCCAAGTACAGAAGAAAATTGGTTGTTCTATATATTCTATAGGGAAATTTGCTACTGGTGTAAAAATGTACCTACGGGCAATCTGTCCGCATTGGGAAGGAACTGTGATTTACTTTGGCAACTATTTGCAAAGATTAAAGACAGAAAGAAGGGACAAGTCAAAAAAAAAAAATGTAGTTTATTGCTTGCATGCAATTCAATTTTATTGCATCAATAGAACCCCTGAAGTTTTTTTTCCTCGTCTTGTTCTTCTTCAAGCGCTCCTGACTTGTTTTATTTTGAATCTGTCCCTATACACATTAAAATTGTCGACTTGAATTACATATTACTTGAATTACACATACTGATACGATACACACACACTCGTTTAGTAAATATTTTTTTCTTCAACTCAACTCTCTCTCGACTGGTCCTCTGCTTCATGGTCTTGTCATTCTACACACATTCCCTCATAAATAAAGAGCTAGTCAAAGTCCAAACTATTGAGGAGAATTCACAAATTTTAGACCTGAACACCAAAATCTAGAAGGATAAAATATACAAAGAGAAACATGACCGCAGATGCCATCCCTTTTGGATTCGAGATTGGATTGGTAGATGTGATACACGACGGTAGAATTTTTTTTTTTGTCTCATGTTTGTGGTGTTTGAAATGTTTCCGACAAATGCTTTCAAAAAGTTTTTTTTCTTTTTTTTTGCTTGACTCCAATTTGTCTCTGCTGAACTGTGACAAGATTTAATTGGTTGCGAAGCCAGTCGCCTTCTCTTTCCTTCTCCATTTTATTGGACCAGGTCAACAAGTCGCATATACACGATTTTGTTTTTTTTTACCTACTGCCAAAAATCTCACAGATCTGATTTCATCTCATCTCTCACAGTCTGCATCCATGGAATCTTCAGAGTGTACACAATTTTAAAACTGTGTCATACATTTTTACTGTTTCCATTGCTGTAGATTCGAATTTTATATAATCTATCCAATATGGAATTTGTCCGTTATCATTTTACGTCATACATTTCATCGACATATTGGCATTGGATCTTCATCTTGAGACTAAAACCACCGTGAAGGTAATTAATTCAATTTTGTTTTGGTATTCAGACATTTAAATACAATTAAAGAGACATGTATATGGATTTAGTTTTAGTGTATAGAATTTCGAGCCGCAATTCAATTTACAGTGGAATTTAGTTTCCCATCAATTTTACGTGTAAATTTGATTAAGCTTGGGAAAAATATTATCAGACGCTCGTCGTTTTAGTAAGATTCGCGAGATGCGAGAATTTTTAGACCTGTATAGGGATTTGTTGTGCAAGTCTTGAGTTAAATTTAATATCACATTACGTAACTTTAGTCAATAGTTAAATAGAGAGAGTGAGAAAGATAGAAAGAGTGATAGTAAAAGTTGAAAAGTTGCGTAGGTGGTTTCAAAGATGTCCTTCCATCAGGATTTGCAAATAGTCGGAGAGATCCTTTTTTGCAACTACTCGCCAAAAAGGCTATAAAAATCTTCAAGTTGGAACTGCAGACAGTCAGATTTTTGCATGAGAGACAGCGCTATGGATTGTCTACAATCTTTTACGGCCTATTTTATTTTAGTACTCTCAAGAGTCTCCAGTTTTTTTAGTCTGTCCTCTTTACTCCTCTCGCATACAACACGCAACAGCTCCAAGGTATTTCAATTTTATGTACTTGTAGTACAATAAAAAATTGGGATCGGTTTTCAGTCCAGGCCAAGCTTTTCCAAAAATGATTCTTACAGAATTTTCATGATTTCCCTTTTCATTTCCGTGAAAAATATGCACAATTTTACATATCATTTTTTATTTCAAACAGCGTTGAAATTCTTGTTTCAGTTGAAGCATTTTTATAGTCCCCTTGAAAGCTGTAGAATTTAGATTCCATCCAGTAAGTAAGTTTGTCACTTTCCAGTTTCCAGATATGTACATACATTACGTAAGATATTCAGACACTGTATTTAAGTATTATTTAAATCTGTTGGTATTTTGTCTCATCCTCACATACATTTCCTATTGACAATTGTCATTGCATTACGACAGGCGATCGTGAAGAGTCAACTTGTCTTGGAATTGTTTGCTCTATACAAATGGGAAAAAAGGTGCAATATGTAATTTGGGAGGTTGAGAGTTTGAGAAATGGAAAACAATACACAACTTGTATTCTTTTGCCTTGTACAAAAAATCCTATACACAATCCTTCACTCTGTATGATATACCAAAAATGAAATACGCCTCAGACAAATCACACACACGCACAAACACAATGGACATATTCATGTAGACAATTCTTTTTTCCTATCTGTATATTTGTGTTTAGGTAAAGGGTCAGAGTCTCAGAATTTAAATTGAACGACAAGGTACCAAAACCAAAATCTTCCGACTTCACATGTGATGAACCGCGCCTTCATTGTGAATACAAAAAAGTCTCTCTCTCATGTAACATTCTGTCATTTTTCTCTCTGTTTAACAAAAATATATATATTTTTCCCTGACAACAAAAGTCTCACACAAGCGTACAGGAAATGAAGGTGAGGTTGGTTGTACTCGAAAATCCTTGTTTCAAAAATCTCAATTCAACATTTCACGAGATAAACGAAAGAGCGAGAGAGAGAGAGAGATACCATTAGAGAAATTTCATAATGCTTGTGTGTACTTTCGTCTCTCTCTCTCTCTCTCTCATATTTTCTCATTCTTGTATTGTTTGCATTATTTTGGAGTTTGAAATCTTTGGAGTTTGAGAGAGACCAGCCACATCAAGTACAAGTGACGAATGAAACTGAATATCCGTAAATATACAAAAAAAAACAAAATACAAAGTTGAATGTAACCTCCCGGGCATATTAGCAAACACCTAAGTGTGAAACATTTTTAGAGCCTCTGCATCTACACACATACAAACACAGGCAAACACAACAAGTCACTTCTTTTTTCTCTTCATATATATATATATATGCATATACATATTGAGCTTACGTGAAAATTAGATAGATATGTTTACATTTCTGTGGCTCTCTAAAAAAACTAACTATTTCCCCCTGTTTAATCTCACATACGTTATACAGATACTAAATGCTAACTACGAATTCTTTAGAGGAGATTTATATAAACAGAAATAACTGGGACTTGAGTTTCCTTCTGCATCTCTTACCTACCTCATTCCATTCAGTATTCTTCTGGGAATATCCAAAGGATTAATGCATTTATTTTCCCTCCTTCAAGTCTTCTATCGTTATCATTTGAATCCTCGAAACTACTGCTGTTTCAGCTATAAATCCTGTGTAGAAATTCAATTTGATTTTTTCAATCCAGTTTGAAGGGAAAATTGTAGTGTTTTGTTTGCAAAATATATTGTGATCTTTAAGGGCGAGATGCAAGTTGTTCAACCTTTCCCTGTGTACAACATTCAAAATTGAGTATAGGTAAAAAATGACAGCATGGAAAAGTGACTTTTAATTTTAAATGTGGAAAATTCGGCTTGGGAAGGAAAATAAATGGTGAATCATTTAAAGTGTCTTTGCGTTTTTTTTTGTGTGTTTTAGTTCAAGATTTTGATATGTACAGTGTGTGTAGTTCTGTAGTGTTGTGTTGAGACACAGATGGTTGGATGAAAAAGGAAATTCCAATATCATCTGAAATGAAAGGAAAAATACTTTCTGTATACTGTGATGAAGGGGGAAATGGTAAGAAATATTGGTAGAAGGAATTCATGGTGTATCTGTGTGTGTGTGTGTGTGTGTATTTGCGTGTGTATAAATAAAACTACGTGTATGCTCAAGCTCAGTTTTCAAGCCTGATATCAAAGTTTTATGACTCCATTCGTGAAGATTTATGGAGAGCTTTTGAAGGATTTTTCCGCAATAAACTACACACTTTGTGTCCCCCAACTTTAACGCGAGCTAAATCGAAATTCAATAACTTTTATCATGCACATTCCCTGACTTACCTTTTTATGTACACCTAATCATCACAAGTCGTAAGTTTTGTACATTGAACATTTTTTTTTATGCAAAATTCTATCAGGCCCTTTTTTTCTCTTCTCAGTT
The DNA here is from genome assembly GCA_034699125.1 of Gisinianus flammeolus. Classification (NCBI taxonomy): domain Eukaryota; kingdom Metazoa; phylum Arthropoda; class Collembola; order Symphypleona; family Katiannidae; genus Gisinianus; species Gisinianus flammeolus. Next base: position 103,242 of record JAIUND010000103.1, on the reverse strand, counting down.
TTTTTCCTTAAAACAATATACGTCAGTCATGAGAATTACGAATATCAGTAGACAAAAACTTTTCAACTCTTGAAATATGAAAAGTGTATGTATAGAACTTTGCTTGGGGAAAATATTGTACACTGGATGAAAATACAAAATTTGCTATATATAGTTTTGAAGCGGGATTTGAAAATCCAGCTGATTGTGAGTGTGAATGCAGTCTTGATTTCAATGTGGAGATCGTCGAAAGTGGAAACCACAAGAGAATATAAATCGGTGATTGTATATTGTATTGCACAAATGAACTCATTTCAAATTTTAATTACTTGACTGATGAAATCATAAATGGATTTGATTGCCAATTCTCGCTGTGTAAAACTATTAGACGAGAAAGAGCTTTTCAATTACTCCCTTTCTCTCTGTCTCTCTGCGTGTACAGAACTTGGGATTTTGTATGCGTATATGTATGATTTTGCATAGACATTTTGTTAGTTGTAAATTTTCCGCTCCTTGTTCTGCTCCATTTCCGTGTCGTCTTTTTTTTGCAATATCTCTTTGAACTTATAGTCATCATCGTATATATTAGAGCTGGGACTGAAAACTTTGCTCTTGCTCCATGTGTACTCTATATATATATATGAACAGATATTCCCCCCCTCCGTCTCCACTGAGCAAAACTTTCATAAAATATGAATTGAAATTTCACTATAGCGACTATACATTCACTAATATGTGTACTTTTAGCTGTACTGTATACTCTGGGGTTTGGATTTAGGTTCGAGTTGGGATTTCTCTTCGTGAAACGTGTAACGACGACAGGAGAAATAATAATGAACCCATGTTTCAGTTTTCCTCTCGACTCTCGGTTTCGGTTTCATATATAGTGAGTGAGTGAAATGTGTATTCCTGTAGTCGCTTGTGTGTGTGTAGAGAAAGAGAGAGAGAGAGAGGTAAGCTGGTGAGACGCATGGAAGAAACATAAAAGGAGAGGAAAGGTCACGAGAATTTACTATTAGGGATGAAATTTCGCCAGCCTCAAAGTATTATTTTGGCATTTTGACTCCCCTCCCTTCAATAATTCAGAAACCACGACGTTCACTTCTCTCCAAAATTTCCCGTGTAATCAAATCAAATCCCCAAGGAAATCCAAAAATCCAAGCTCCAAAAACTTGAATGCTCACACTGCACGCGAAATTTCCACTGTCTACACAAAAAGAAATACATGTACGATATATATTTCTCTCTCTCTCTCTCTCTCTATCTCAACTTACTATGAAAACAGCAGAGAACATTTTGAAGAACGTGAGAACAGAGAAGCCATGGAAAATGGAAATCTGTCTTTTAGCTCTCACTTGAGCTTTGTCAAAACTTCTCAAATTTCTCAATAATTCTCAATTTCCGTCTGTTTTCCTTTCTACAAATACAACAGCACAAATAAATGTTTTTGCTCATGTCATGTATTACAGTTGGATTACTTAAAATTGAAGTCTCTATTGTTTTTCATATTAAAATCGAGGAAACTACAGATAATTCCAAAATGTACAAAAGTTGTTTAATTTTTTTCCTTTTTTTACTCTACTTGCCGTTCTTTTACAAGAACTCGATGGAAATTTCCTAGGAGTAGTGCGTACATGAAAATTTCCTCACAATTTTGACGGGTACAGTAGCCAAAATAGACTTGAGACCCGGGTGAAAATGAATTTTGAAAAGAAAATCCTTTTGAAATGGTTTGTGGTTGAGCTTTCTCCATTGATCCAGGCCGCTCATTTTATGACCAACCAAAGTACATTTTGTGTTGTATAGGGTAGAATTTCTCATTTCATTGTATGTACATATATGGACGACTATGCACGACATGGACATGTAATGCTAATGGTTTGCCATTTCTATTCGTTAGTAGTGGGAACTGTTAGAAGAGTAGAGGAGTGTGTGTGTGTGTGTGTGTGTGTGTGTTCGGTGTGTGCAGAGCAGCACATTCTGCGGGTGGACTTCATGAATTTACGAGCTAAGGATATCTTCCAGGATCTTGTTTTCATTCCTTTTGATTCCATTTCCATTAACTGAGTGTATATGTGTGTGCTTTCGTTCGTTCATTTCTAGTCCGACTTCAATTCCCCCCAGCTTCAATTCTGAAGGAAACTCGGAGAAACTACTGATAACATTTTCTCATTTTGAGACTTCCCCTCTAGTCTAGTCTTTAGAATTGCTATATGGAAAAGTCCGGGTTTTGTCTCTGACAATAAAACCCGTTTATTTCTCTCTTAAATCTAAATTATATAGATACACACACACACACAGATATTTGGAGTCTCCTACAGAGGATTTACCATTTACTCGGCTTTCCTTCCATTTTCCTCATTTGAACAAGAGACTGAGGACTTTTCATGATAATCCCCGCTCCTTCTCATTACCGACAGATTACTTACGAAGATTCCCTAGAATTCGAATTTCCTCGAAAGATCTTGCATAAATTATGAATGAAATCCTTGTCGCTAAAATTAAAAACTGCTCAGCAGTTTCAAAGCAAATGATTCAGGATGTCACTGAAAATGGCGAGGAAATAATGGGAAAGGGATTTAAATCATTATATGTTCATATATTTATTTAGTTTTTGATTTCTATTTTAAATAAATTTTCCGTGTAAGATTTGCTATGGAAATTCACACCCGTCTCCATTATGACTTTGAGTAGTCTGCACATCAAAGTTAATTGGAACACATTAATTCTGAGCATTTATAAGCCATTATCACCGTTAGTTTAAAAGCGACTGTACTATTTGATATCGAAAATGGACAAGCGATATTTTGAATATTTGAGCTTTTGAGTGTTTCAGTGCGCTTGGAATTCAAATGATAGGTATTTCTACTATTCGCACTTGCGTCACAATACAATTGAGAAATACTCGCATGTACATACTAAAGAACTCAATCTGATGCTAATACTAATTACCGTACGAGTACGAGTACTACAGTTGGAGTTGTTGCTATGTACAGATATATGTCAAATCAGGTACGAGAGAATGAGAGAATTCCGCTTCCATGTTTCTTTCTCAAGAGATTTCCTGTTCATTCTTATACAGAGAGATACGGCGTTGAAAATTGTACAACCGCTAAATGTTCTGTGTGTTTGCTAAACATTTGCAAGTGAATAGTAAATGTAATCATCATTATCCACTCTAATGTTACATTAGCACAATTTGTGTCATTTAGAATATTTAGCGAGCGTTTGAATTGTGTGTTCAAAAGTTAAAATCCATGTAAGCTTCTGTGTGTAAAAACAGAAAACAGAGTCATGTGCATATCTGTATTTACAGTACAGCTCCCGATCAGTTTCATCCCCTTATTATTATGCTGTGTGTGTGTGTGTGTGTATCACAATTTACATTGTATTATGCTAAATTACAGTGCACAAACGTCAATATTTGTACTCTGCAAATTAGAAAGTCGTCACAAAAGAAAATTCCTTTTAGTTTTAGTTCATTGGACAAAAATTTGTCTATAGTTTCTTCGGTGATTCATGTATCGATGTATCATGGGTTTTATTACTCCTTCAAGTTCAACATAGGAGGAAAATCCGAATTCGAAAAGCCCAAAAGCTGAAAAAATCTTACAAGCCAAAAAAAATGAGAATCAAAAATGAGACTCAGGAAATATGGGATTTGATGTGATTTCCAGACAAAAAGGGAAACAAGCTGATACTTTCAGAAATGAGGGAAAAAAAGCAATTTTTGAAATGAGATAAAAACACAATCCCATGTAATATTCCGTGCACGTGCTCCTCAGTCCGTCTCCTCTGAGTTTGAGAGACTCTCTTAAAAATCATCCAGGGAATGTGCTAGACCAGAGGGACGTCACATGTATTGAAATTTATCATCTCCCAGACCCCAAAAAAGTACTCAATCCAATGTTTTATAGTCTATTAGATTGTAATTTATATAAAAAAAAAGAGAAGAAAATTTATGTTTTCAACTCACAACTAGTCGTTTTTGTTACATTCAACTTCTCGTACATTCGATGGCGACGACGATAACGACCAAATGCGAATGGGGAAAAGACTAAAAGTTCTTGTAACTGTATATATACAGATATGCAATGCAACTGAGGACTACTTGAGACTACTTGAGTTTTCCACTCTCTCAAGTCTCTCAAGTCTGAAGGAAAAAAGACTTTGGTGTCAGATGGTACGAGAGTTAACTTGAGAACTTTATAGGTTATAGCAATTTTATATCTGAATTAAGGTTTTCCTTTCTCAAATTCGTCATTTGGATTTGGATTCGTCTTTCCCCCAAAGATTTTCTACAATATCAATCTCTACCACCTTTTCCATTCCTTTTCTTTTACCAATCCCCTTCAAAACATCATCAGACTCGTCCACAGATTCAAATTTAATTAAACAATCGGCATGGAACGTCTATATAAAATACTATTAAAAGTTTAAAATATTTGAAGTTGAAACAATGTGTTTACATTTTGCATACATACCGATTTGGTTATTAAACGACAGCAAATTGCTCATTCGTATATTCGTATATATTCCATAGGAAATTCGGATGGGAAACATCATTCAATTCTTAAATACTAAAATATAAAATAAAATTACGCGGATGCTCAGATGACGCCTATAAATTCGAGCTCGCGAAAGCACATAATATCTTATAAATCCAAGAAGAAAAATAAAACAAATAGAAAAATGAATAGTACAGAAAATATGTACAGGAGAGCTGACGAGGACAAGGGAAAAGCGAGTGCACGTTGTGAGTTTGTGAGTAGCCTTGCCAAAACACACACAAAAAAAAAAATCCAATTAGGTCGGAGTAATTTAGTTAATTTAGCATTACATTTTGTTCATGAGAAAAGCACAACTGACTGCTGTTTGCCACACACGAACATCAATTTTATATAGTCTTTAGGAGAGCTGCAAGGCAAACAATTTTTCAATTGGTTCTTGGCTATTCCTGTTTCTGTCTCTGTTAGGTTGCGTGCCTCGTTCTCTCCATTCCCTATTTCATTTCGCCTCTCTCTCTCTCTCTCTTTCCCTTCTCTCCTGCGCTTTTGTCGCATATGTATACGTTTTAGACTGTTTAGAGGTATATCAAGAGTCATGGACGATGATGGTGGTAGAGAAGGAGGAAAATTTATTGAAGGCGCCTGCTTGTATGTTGTACTTGATACCTCTCTGTATGCTCCATGCTGTAGTTTTTTAGTTTAAATCCTTTATCTCCAACCAATATAATAATGAGTACATACAATCGTACACATGGGAATAACGGACTACATCCGTACAGACTGTGTGTATTTGTCTGTGTGTGTGTGTGTGTGCGTGTGTGAAGTGCACGAGTAGGAAAATTGTGCAAGGGAGTTTTTGCACAGTTGTGTGTGTGTGTGTTTGTGTTTGACTGGAGGATTGGATGGATCATGTGGATTTTTTGAGACTTTGAGCATTCGAGTATTTGAGAATTTCAGCGTTTTCTTTCGTTGAACAGAGATATAGTGAGTTGAATGAAGAGAGACACGAGGAAAAACTATAGGAAGGGAAATACGCACACACTTATACACAGAGAGAGAGAGAGAGAGAGAGAGAGACGAGAGAAAAACTCGGTATAAAATTTACGAGCTAGGTACGCTGAGGAAAATATGCAAGGATTTTATGTGTGCCTCAGCTGGCGACTTTGAACATCAAATGGAAAATTCTCATGAAAGTCTCACTATGTAAAATATACCGTAAAAATGAAAATCCAATTGAGAATATAAAAATAACATGTTGGCTTTTTCTCTCTCTAATGCTTTGCTGTAGTCTCATACTCGTACCATTTGCTATTAGTATTTGCTATTAGTATTCCGATACAGCGCTCGAATACATCGTCCATTCAATTAGCTACACATACATAGACATATACAGAAATTCTCCAGTGTTTTTTCTATTACAGATAGTCGATAGACTCGTGTGTGTGTGTATGTGTGTACGTGTGTACATGTTACCAATTTGAATTTGAATTCCAAAGGCCTTCTAGTAAAACTATCAATAAGAGGAATATAGAAAAGGAATATTAAATTCGGGGGTGTCTACAGAAATAGAATGACCTTCTCTACATCCCTTAACATTTATCCGTATAACTATAACGATTAAAGATTACAGATTAAAATATTACAATCAAAAATATAGTGTATGTGGGTAAATGGGGGGAATTGTGGACATTTATGACTCAGTTATCAAAGTTTACTTTGAAAAAGTTTCCCACATGTATATTTCATGTACGATACTTATCTGTATATTTTTTTGACTATGTTTCATAATAAATAAGAGGATTATTCGTTCAATTTGTATTCGTATTGGTTTGTCGTCTTTGTGCTATGTTGCAACAAAGTCTAACGCTAAGACACTTTGTGTACAGTCTAAGGAAAGACATTGTGCGCATTCCACACACCATTTACAACCAATGAAAATTGAGCTGGGAGAAAAGAAAAAAGGAAACTGAAAAGGATTTTCAAGCATGTCTAATTGGTTTTGAGGTCTGAGCTTTTGAGTGTGAGCGGCCACCGGTCGAGTATGTATACTTGTTGGTGAGACTTGGTAACTTTTGGTATTTAGCATTTAGTGTTTTGCGTCGGGTTTAGTACTTATTCACATTCACATTCGCATTCACTCACATACCAGGTCCGATTGCGAAAATGTATAGGATTTTCGATTTTCCTCAAATGTCATGCGTCTTACTTTTTTGTATTTTGTATTGGTTTAGTCTCTCAAACTTGCATCAATTCGCTCGAGTCTGTTAGATTTTTTTTGTATTCAATGTACAAAAATCCAAGTACGAACGGACAAGAATGAGGAAAAAGTCTGAATTTTTTTTTGAATAGTCTTTAATAGGGATGTATTTAATACACTTTATACTTTGTATAGTTGTTGTTTCTTTAGAAAATTGTTTGAAAAGACTGAAAAAAAAAATGAAAACGAGTACTTACTTACGCTGTGGGTAGCAACTGAATTTAGTGGAATTGCCCATTGTCTATTTTGTGAGAATTGAATGTAAAAATGTAACTCACAATTACGCTATGAGTATTTGAGCTGTCTGTATATAAACGCCTATGAGTATTGTATTGGATTGCGAATACGAATGCAGGGTATATATAAGTACAAGGAAGAAAATACGTAGCTTACACACTTTGTACAATCTCTCTGTCTGTGATTATCTCCATCTCCATAGAAAAAAGAGAGAGAGACGAGAGACGAGAGAGACCCAAAAACGTGTAGAGTTGGCCATGTTTCGTGCATGTGTGTGTTCGTGTGTGATTGAAGTACTTACTTGAGAATATGGGAAGGATTTGATATATTTATGTGTTTTTTTCTCCTTCGAAGGCTTACCCAATCATTGACGACTTCTTTGTAATACACTGTTTCAAACTCATAGAAAAATTCAATATGGTTCCAATCTGCTCTCCACACCGTAACTAAATGCCATAGCAAAATCCAAACTAAGGACTTTTCAAGTTTTCCCTATACACACAGTTTGTAGTCCGTCCAAACTATGTTGTAGAGAGACTCTCCAACAACTGATTGTGAATTGTGTACGAGTGTACAAATGATAATCTTCAACTCTCCGCGATTCAAATATACTATTTTCCTTCTCTTTCTTACATAGTCATCTTCAGTTTAGTTTCACATGTGGCGAGCTGTTGGGAAAGATTTGCCGAGAAATTGTGTGTTCCATCCTCACATATTTTTCTTTCATGTATAAGAACTTAAACACGTTCGTTTTTTGACTTGCAAAAGTTTCTTTCTTTCGAAAGTTTCTTTGCAACTATAGTGCGAGTTTAGACGCAGAAATTGTGCTGTCGTCTCTCTGTTCTCCGTATATTCTCATTAGTAAAAAAAACAAGTGCAAAAGACACAGTTTTCATCAACATGCAGGGAAGCTCAAGTAAGTAAATTTGTTTGTATATTTTCTATTGAGAAATTTGCAATCAGTTTGTCTAAGTAGCTTTTAAATTGCTAGTTAATTTTTTGTGATACAATTTGTACGTATGTACACAGAAATTAAAAATAGGGAGAATTCAAAATTCCAAGTGTAATGGGTTTTGATTCAAGTGCAATATCAAGAATTTCAAATTCTGTGCAATCGTAAATATTTGTAGTATTTTTTGACTCTTAGAGATTTTTAGTGGGATTCTCGTAGTGTGGAGACCTGTAAAATGTGTAAAACAAACTAGACACATGTTGTGTGTGTGTGGTTATAAGTAATGGATACTTATATAATAATGTAGAGATATAAGAAAAGGCCTTCTGCTCTCGTATATCTTGCACATATATAGTGTTTGTGTGTGTTTGTGTATTATTGCGATAGTTATTTGCAGATCGTAATACGTGCACACTCATAATAACCAAACTGAGATGGTAAGGTTGACCCAAAATCCATTAAAATTTAAAAAGTCATTTACGACCCATCTTCACCATTACGGCATCGCCTAACATACACTAAATCCATGCACTCATTCATTCATTCTTTTCGACCGTCTCCTCTACACACAACACAAACACACACACACACACACACGGTGGCAGTCATCATCGACACTTTCATTATCGTTTAAATGACACTTGTTTGCCTATTTCATTTGTTTTGTCAAGTATTTCCATGACCCGCCCCATCGCCTTACTATACTAAACTACAGATACACTCACCGACTTTCAAATCGCGTAGTAGTAAAAACCCCAGTAATTGTTCATTTAACTTGATTACAAAAAAACTTAACATTTAGTACATGATTTGAGCACGAGCTTCTTTTTTTTATTATTGTTACTCAGCTCCGACTCATCAAGCAAAAGTCCTCGTCGAGTCTCAATTCCAATTCCAATTCCAATTCCAATTCCAATTCCAATTTCCAACATTCAAGGAAGAATTTTAAATCAGAATTATGCAATGCAATTGTCAAGGTGGAATTCTCAATTCTTGATTCAAAAAATGCACACAAAAGGAATGGGACTTTCTGCATGCATGTTCACATTTGTACAGTGAGATTATATTACATACATTACATTATATTATGTACATGAAAAATGAGCCGAGCTCACACATATATGGGGCATTGCAAATTTTAAAAAATGTCACATGTGAAGACTTGTATTGGAAATTGGTAAATTGTGGGTGTAATTTTATATTCCATGAGAAAGTAGCAACTACTGTGACTACTGAATCCCAGCATGGTGATGATGATGATGATGAGGAATTGTTTGGTGCATGTATGCATGTGTGAGTTTGAAAGCTCCGTCCTCACCATTGCCGATATTTATTACACAGTGACATTTCCAACACCAAAATTTATAGTTGTTCATGTGATTGTAAAAGTTTTTTTTAATTTAAACATTTTTTCTTCTCTCTCTTTCTCTCTCTCTCTCTCTCTCTCTCTCTCTCTGGTAGTGGGAACTTGAGCCTCACTTGTTTGGTACAGGAATGGCAACAGTAGAGAACAGAACAGCAAGAGCAGAAAAAAGTCGTAAAAGTAGGAGTGTTGCACTATTGTATTGCAAATTGTGAACTTGTCGTCTAAATAAAAGTAGTACAAATACACACAGATGCGTATGCATTTCCGCTGTATCCATATCTATATCTATATACATATTCGCTTGGTGTTGGCAAGATAAAAAAGCTCTTTTCATTCAGTCTGCTGCATGTAGTGTACCTTACTCATATCATACTAACTACAATATGACTGTATATCTGTAGAATTCTTATTGCAAATTTTTTGAGGGGTATTTACGATTAGTATAGATGAAATCTCTCTCTCTCTCTCTCTCTCTCTGCTCCTCACCTCACCAGAGTCACTTGTTACACGTAAGACTTGGGATTACAGAATAGAATTGAACAGAAGAATCAGAGTCTCAAGTCAAATAGCGAAGTAAAAAAAAGCAGAGGACATCTAATTATATGCTAATTTTTTGGGGTCGGGTTGACCCGACTCTGACTCTGACTTCAACTTCAAATCCACCATGAATTCTGCCTGTGCTCATGTAAAATACAAAAGACCAAAAGAGTTTTCAAATGTCTTTCTACGTGCCCACAAAATATAATTTGTTCGTGTAAAAAATATAGAATTCCTTATTCCTTCGTATATTTTTCCCACAGTTTCTTCCACACTTGTTTGCTTCCTGTAAATCCTGAACATACTCGTAAAAACAATTTGAAGACTGCATTATTTTTAAATATCATTTGGTCATTGCAGTTTTTTAGTTCCGAATTCTGATTTGTCTAGATTTCCAATGTCATACGTATGTAATCGTAATGATAATGAGCCATCAATTTGGTAAAGGACATGTAATAATGTATAAAAAAAAAGATACAAACTCGGTCGACTTTGTATCTGAATCCGAGTTTAGAGTGAGTTGGGAATGGTTGTGAAAGGACGAGAGAGGATGCACATTGATAATTTTGTAGGAGATATAAAGTGGGCGGTAGACCGAGGATAGGACTATCAAATCGGGTGAACTGCTCACCCATCAAAGAAAATTTCGCACATGGATTTCTCTCCCGTGTCTCTCTCTCTCTGTCTCTCTCTGTATGTGAGTGTGTGTGTTTTCACAACGAAGCCATGTACAAGGAGCGAGAGTGAACGATAAAACTTCTGCGTGTTCTCCACTGACTTTTGTGCTTTTGCGTGTGTGAGACCGTGTGTATAATCAAACCGCCCTCCCTATTCCTTCATGCCTTATTCCCATTACAATTCCTATATTCCTACTACGAATCTTCGTGCTGTACATTTTTTTTCTCCTCGTCTTTCTCTCTCTCTCTCTCTCTCTTTCTCCCTCTCTCTCGCTCTCTTCTCAGCTCTCAACATCTTCAAATCAACCATTTATATTTCTCTACTGGCCGTGAATTTCAAACATTCAATGTACATAGCCAGACTAGACGAGCAAAATTCTGTAAACGAGTATCCACCAGAATCTTGTTTCTTTTCTCAACTTTTCCCCCGTCGGGTGTAAAACCAAATTTTTTTTTTCTTCTCCCATTTAAAAAATCTCGTAATTCTTCCTATTCTTCCAGTCTTTAAGCAAAAGTGATCTTTTCAATCCGACTATACAGAATGTTTTAGAATTCTTAAATTATATACATAAATATATTGTTTAGTGATATAGTTAAAAGTCAAAGTCAAATATACTAATATACAAATCCAAAAACAAAATCAAAAAACCGAAACCAAAGAAAATATACACTGCAATTAAATATATCGTAAATTGTGTGCAATCATCGACTATCAGTTATCAATTTCCGCAATTGAAATTCACATCAAATATATTGTGTATTTATACAATTCAGAATCTTCCTTAAATCACGTTCACGTTCTTGTCCTCGTCCACACACGTTCTCATATACAATCAAGTTCATTTGAAATATAGTTTAATTAATTATATAATTAATAATTAATCATCATGGATTGTCGTAGATGGAGTTCGGACAATGAGGACTTTAAATGCATCGACGAAAAGGATTGACTGTTAAGAAACAAAACTACGACTCGACTTTGAGCGAGGTGAAGACGAGGGCCAAACAGGAAGACCAAGGGAAAATCATCAAGGAAGTATTTGGTGAGTGAAAATATACGCATAATAATAAATAAAATAAAAAAAGAAGCAAACGTATCGACTCATTTCATGCATATAACATTTGTCATTTGAATCCTAATTTAAGCTATGCAAAGGTATTTGTGATTTGCATATGTGTGTGTGTGTTTGTGTTTGTGTGTGGATATCAAATATCTGCACAAAAGACACTTCACGAAAATCCGCATACATTTGCATTTCCATTTCCAAGGAGTCACGTGACAAATGACAAATGTGCAAGAATGAGTTTTATTTATATATATTTTTTTTTACTTCTTACGTTAGTCTTACGATTAGTTTTAGCCGAGAGTGTTTTGTGTTGAGGGAGTATCAAAGATTTTTATTTGAGGTAATAAATTTTTGAAGGCCTCTCATTCTCTCATCCCTCGCGATGACTTATTCTCTCTCCCTCCGTTCATATACATATATATGTTCATCATCTCCGTTTCTGATTCTGTTTATATCTATAGGATATACTATTTGTATATATATTTATTTATTTTTGTCAAGTCAACCACATATCAACATTTATTTTTTGTGTGTAATTTCCTTAAAGACCTTCATGTGTGCATCAACCTTATTCATTTACGCATATGATGATATACTTTCCCATTTTGTCTATACACATTTTTGACCTATCTTTAGATTTTCCGAGTATATATAGGAACAGAGAGAGGAAAGCTCAAAAGAATTTACTTTTGTTCACCTCAGTCAACGTCATTAATTACCAAGCTATTTTGGGATGAAAGACCAAATTTGAAATACGAAATGTGGTATGTGATACGAAATTCAAGAAGAGTTTTGTCCTCGTCCTCGAGAATCCCCCCAAAAAAAGAGAGTGGGCTCTGGCTCTGAGACATCCTGACATTTTTACACACGCGCTTTTTAACTTGCTCCGTCTCACTAGTTCACATTCAGTTCAACTTTTTAACTACTCGCTAAAACCTCATCAACCTAGAAAGTATCTTATGGGTAATTAATAAATTGCTTTACGAGTCCGCGTCCTGAATGGATGGATTTGACATTGTCTCTGCGTCTACATTCTGCATCACTTGCTTTCGAAATTGCAAGTAGAGATTTACGATTTACTTATAGTACATTCAGTTTCAAAGTTTGAAAACATAATTTAGCAACAGAAGAATTGTTTTTTTGTTTGTGTCCACAAAATGTCAAAGACAAAGTTAACAATAAATGTGCAGTTTAGAGAGAGATGAAAAAAAGTTGTTGACGAATACGAATGTACAAAATCAGTTTCAGATATCTGTACAGTACGTCAATTTCAATTTCTCTATGTATATTCTCTATCCCAAATTCAATTTCCCCATTCGCTTGTCATCTCCACAGTTTTTTTGTTTGTGTATATATTTGTGTGTGAGTGTGTGTGCATATTTGCTATTTGTACAAGCTACACACGTGTAAGTAAATGCTATATATCTGTATATCTGTATATGCAGACTTTTCAACCTGCCTTGAGTTTGAAGCCATTAAAATTTACGATTAGATTGTAAAACGTCGGGGAATACGATGACGTCAGACTACTTTCAACCAACTCCTTTTTTTGTCTCTACACTTTGAAACGTGTGAGTGATATGCTCATTTTTATCAAGGATCTCATTTAGTTTTTTTTTCAGTTGACAGCAACGCTCAATGACGAATATCGTTTGGAATTACATATTTTGAATTAAACCACCTCTAGTGAGGAGGTTTGAATTTTGAGCTTTTTTGATAAAACTATATTGGATGGAAATATTGGGGAAATTAAGATGGATTTGATGGAAATATACAGTTTTTCAAGTCTTAAATATTAAAGTCCAAAGAATATTCTAGAAACTTGACTCAAGGACTCATTTCTTCTTCTGATGCCGCATTGAGTGAGACTTATATTTATATCGTTAGAAGAAACGAAAATATTATTCAATTACTCAATTGCTCTTATCGTTTGAAGAGAATTCCGTTGTATACGATAGAATTGGAAATGTGTACATATCGGTTGAGTATTCACAGTTGGTGAAGGGTTTAGACTTTAGACTTGGGAATATTAAGCAGAAAATTTTGCTCGGAAACAAAATAATAGCGCGACTTGATACGTCAAAGAAAAAAAAGCTAAATTTCTATTGTTACATCAAGTCAATTGTTGTCAATTGTACCTGACTCGGCAAATACAAGAGTGATATAAAAAAAAAAAGTTCATTGTTCAACTGGTACACGAAAATATTATACAAAAATACAATATATACGCGTTCGTATCGAATCTAAAATTGTTCAAAGCTCCCCGATAGTCAACATTCGACATTGAAATACCATATATATATATATATTGGAATATTCTCTATATTTTCTTTTCAAATAACAGCAGAAACAAAGCAACTCAGCGACGGACTCCTTTGGAGTAATACAGAAAAATATACAACTCCAGAATTCACAGTCAAAATACACACACAAAAATTAGGCATATACACCGACAAATAAGTTGAAATAACAAATACATATATTATATTTATATTTTATATACATACAAATGATTTGAATTATTCCTCACATTTCATGCAAATCTTTCTATTGAGCATTTAGCTTTCAAAATCCCCACACACCACAGTAATTTCAACTTAATTTTTTCCTCAACACCACACGTCATTTGCAAATTGCCATGTGGAAAATTTTCCAACTGATTTTTCATTTCGTATAGATGAAACTGACCAACAACACACACATGAAATTCCCTGACTAATGACTAATTACAATAATTTTGTAAAAAGTTCCACAAACCCCATACACAGAAAGTATCTTATATAGTTTGAGGGACGAAACAAGAGAGAAAAACTTGATTATCGGTCCAACAAGACAGACAACATTTGACGTCCGTAATTCGTATATAGTACTTGAATGTTAATAGTTTAAAGTTTTTTTTCTTCTTCTCTCTTCATCTTACATAGGCAAAGCCTATCATTAAATACTTTTTTAGCGTGTGATTTCATGCTCGTCCTTAACCACAAGCATAAAACCCGACGACAAGAAACATTATGTATTAGGTAGAATGTATGAGAGCGCAGAGTTAGTCAAGAGTTTCAGAGTTTCAAGACACACACACACACACACACACACACAAAACAACAACATATAGACACATCATCTGTAATGTATCTGTAAATGTAAAAGTATGTACGTATGTATGTACACAGGGAATCTCCATTGATGGTTGCCGGACGAAAATTACCAAGTCCACCATGAACATGAACATTGCAATTGCAATTGCAATGGCGTGTATACTATATTATTAGACATGTATCGTACATGCTTCGCCACCCCACCATTATACACACCGTTGTTTGTGATTACTTTGATGCAAGTCCAAAGCGAAGGTATATAGAACCAAAGCGGGGAGAGGAAAATGAGAAATGGGAAAGCAAAAAGGTAAAAGGCTGATTTTTCTTCGAAGGACTTGAAGGCAAAGGAGAGAGAGAGAGAGCAAGAGGGAAATAAATCGTATGCAGGATGGCCAAAGGACCGATTAGACGATCGTAGATAGATTTCGACATTCAGCTGACGTATCTACCAATTCATATTCCACTAGAGTGAGAGAGAGAGACAGAGAGAGAGAGAGAACCAGACAATTGGAAATTGCACCAATGCATAAATAACTGCATGCACAAATAAATTGAAATAAATTTCCACAAACTGTTCAACAAACAAGGATGATATGGTGGGATGGATGGTTTCGAAATTACATGTGTAGAATGAAAAAGAAGTTAAATCATATTTCATTGCATTGTATTGACAGATTAGTTTTTCCCCCTTTGAATATCCTTGGAATATCCATGATTACTTTTTCTTCGTTGAATATATACATACTTGTCGACTGTACAATAATATAGAGATGGATTTTGTACACTATACAAGTTGTTCAACACAGTCTCTTTCTCTTTATGTAGACGAGAGAAGGAGAGGATTGCAGTCAATTTTAATTATAATTAGAATGCAGAAAACAAGATTTCCATTTCCATTTTCCTTTTCGTTTTGCAGCAAAGAAAAAAAAACTCATTTACGAATTTCTTTTTCTTTTTTGTGGTCAGTCAAAGTTTCAATTTGAATGCATAACGAACGAAATCTGCAACTACATACCATTACCATACAAATATCTTAGTTTCAGTATCTCTCAACGCTTACAGTTGAACAGTTGATTCAGTCTCACAAGATTAAAATGTTCATCCTCAGACTAACAATAAATGATGAAGACAAAAGCTAAATGTTTTTTTTTTTTAAATACACGAAATTCCGAAGGACTCATTAAGAAAGCTCACAATCAGTGATGAGATTTAAAATTGAAATTGGGTTCTATTTTCTAAAATATCCGTAACTGGATTTGATGGTTAGTGAAAAGTTGAGGAAAGGTTTCCTTTGAATTATTTTGAGGGGAAAAAGGAGGATATCTTATATAGGGGAATAATCGGAAACATTTTGTTTGGGTTTGAATTGTGTGAATGTGTGGACTTTGAAAATCCATGATGGTCCTTCACCCCGACTTGGATTGGATTGGACTAGAGTGGTTACCGTTGATGGCATCAATGGCGGCAGGGCGGGTGCACTTTTGACAGCTCTCTTTATTTATCTCCAGCACCAAACAGAGAGGAAATGCAATTGGAAACGCCTGATGGGTGCACACACCTATAAGGTTTGGTTTGGGAAAATGTGTTCTGTCCTCATCTCAAACACGCACACACACACACTCACACACACGCACTCACAAATACATACGTACGTACATTTTACATTTTATCGTTAGAACCAGCCCAACCACCGCACCGATTACATTTTTTTCCATACAGATACACACAGTGAATTCTATATCATTAATTCGGTCTCAGAGTTCTCATCACAATGTACAATTTTACACACTTGTCTCGTCTCTCGTTTTATACATTACAAATTGTCAATTATTCTAAGAAAATTAGCATTTCGATTACGTCGGATGATCCAAGTTGAACGTTTACTTCATTTTCCCCATTTTCTTCATCATATTTTTATTTCTTCTTCTTCTTCTTCATTAGACACGGAATGAAGGAAGGGGGATTTGACAAGCATGTAAAAAGTGTAAAGTAAATTAGCCGTCGTATGTATTAGGGAAAGGTTTAAGTTGGAGTTTGAGTTGGCAATTTTCGTACAAGTCTTTAGTTATTCAGGGTCAAATTCGACATTTGAAATTCGAAAATAGGTACATGAATGAGCAAAAAAGGCAACTATACCTATACAGATTGAGATGGAGATGAAATTCCGTATTGTTTTCCTTATTTCGTTTATTTCTATATATCGAAACCTTCAAAGTTCCCTGTCAGAATCTGTGGTATTTGAGTGATTTTTAATGCCGTGGTTGGAAGTTTGGAAGTTCAGGTGGTAAATGGTGAAAATGAAAAGGTTTGCCTTTTAGAAAATAAATGTGGAGATTTGGAGGAAACAAAACAGAGAGAGATTTCTCATTGGAAATTGGGAATATGTAGGTAAAAATAGGACTGCTCAAAATGAAATGTGGTAATACTTGGATTTATTTTGTGTGTGTGCTGTGTGTAGATGTGTGTGAATGTGTGTGTGTTGCAAAATGACAGCCATTAATTCCCAATGACGTTCTCCTACTTTGCAAGACAGACATGAGAGAGCCAACCTGCACATGTGGAATCAATCAGTTTTTATGGAAGTGTGTGTGGGATGAATTTTAAATTAAAATTCCTTTTACTCATACACATTACACACACACAGAGAAATTGCAAATGCAAAACAAGTTGCCTTTCGCTTTGAGTTCTTCCTCGAAAAAATCTCTGTGGTCTTTGAATTCGCAATTCAAATTCAAAATATTCATTTACAGAATATGTACAGATTATCACACACACACACACACACACGCTCTCTCTCATATCTCTGTACTTGATTGACTATATACAAAACATGTAGACAAATTATGATTAAATCTTTGAAATATTCAGAAATATTCCTTTGCAGTTTAGTTTTCTGACTTTCTCTTACACACTGCTGCACTGCATCTGTTTCCTCAATTACGCTCAATAGTAAACGAATCGTGCATGAATCCGGTTGGATGTTGAAAAAATCCTGAATGCCTAAATTCAATTTCCATTTCCATTGGTAGTACATAATGTACACAAATGAGTTCTCTCTCTCTCTCGCTCTCTTTATATTTTTGAATTGTATTGTAATTTATTTTTAAAAAACAAATCCTTGTACTTTTACATTTAACACAATTTCCATTTCCACGGGATTCCCATTGAGCTGCCATGCCATCATGTGTTTCCGTGTTTATTTCTGTACGTATACACCAAATGTTTTCAAAAGTGCAACAATGGATTTGAAAATCCAGGTGTTTTTTGCTGCATTGTGAACAATTCAATTGAATCAATTGTTTCAAAATTCAAAAGCCTCAAAGCGTCTGGAAAAAGCATATGTGGGACACTACGAGTTTTTATGAAATGCTGAAAGTCTGAAAGGACGCGGATGAAATGATGACAAAATGGCAGATGAGTATAGATGCTTTGGAAATTTTGGTAGGAAAACAAAGTCCTTGATCCCTCTGTGTTCAGTCCTCCGAAATGTCACGTGTTCCAGCTCCTGGTCTTGGTTTCCGCACACTTGCTAAGATGGCAGGACGTGTGCCGAGTCAGAGCAATTACCGACTCGAGTTTTTTCCCTTGTGTGTGTGTGTGTGTGTGTGTGTGCATACTTGGTGGATGGTGAGTGATGTACTCAAGGCAACTGTGTATAGATCGTATCCTCAGATTGGGAGTCATAAAACAAGTTGATTCTCAACATAACAATAATAATTAAAATTACATCTTTGTTGAGTTAAATGGGAC
Organism: Gisinianus flammeolus; assembly: GCA_034699125.1. Classification (NCBI taxonomy): domain Eukaryota; kingdom Metazoa; phylum Arthropoda; class Collembola; order Symphypleona; family Katiannidae; genus Gisinianus; species Gisinianus flammeolus. The sequence goes on along the minus strand of JAIUND010000103.1, from coordinate 84,817 downwards.
CAGTTTTACATTACATACGATATGACGACGAGAAGTGTATACAGTATAAACAAACTCCATACTAGACTCACTCCCTCTCATATACTTACTGATGTTATTTTCATTGTTCATCATAATTCTAAGTGCGAATTGCGAACCAAATAATAAATTTGTACTGTAAAATCAACACTTAATTAGGTGCTAATGCCTGATAACTGGACATGTACATGTACATACATTTACACGTTCAATTTCATTTCAAATCCAAAATATGATTCACTCCCTTTCATTCATTTTCATTTCATTATCCTTCTCACTACATGCACTACAGTCCGTATACAATTATACATATCGTACATGCAGTCATATAGTCATTTAGCCTGGTTCAGAGAATACAAGTATGAAAAATGATGCAATATATAATGACTAAAACAAAACCCAGATATTTTAATTCATTCGTAATTTGTAAATTAGTAATTATAGCATCATGAAAATACGAATGTGAACATGTAGTATATGTATATTGTATATAGTTTTTTCTGATTGTAGTAATGATTGGGGTTCAGATTCAGACGTATGTACATATTTAAATTAATTGGTTAATTGATGCAAAGGAATTCGTTCAAGGTTCGAAAGACAACCAGTTTCGTCTTTGAATTTCTTAGTAACAGATCTGAAGATTAATGTCGAGTTTTGCTGTAGGTCTTGGTTTTTTTTTTTGTCTCTTTCTCTCTTTTTTGTCCATCAACATTAGCATACAAATAGCTCCGAGTTGTGTAGTTATTTCGTGGGGTTTGCGATACTTGTCATTTTTCACACGACAGTAATGTCTCGTTCTTCCTCCTTCGTATACTCAAATGAGATGCAAATTTACAATTGACTCTTTTTACGGGATTGTCTACTTGTATATTTTGTTTACTCCTCTGGGTTTATTTATATTTATATTTGCCACTGTATTAACACATTGAATATATCTCGTTAGTTTCAAAGGAATGTCACCATATGTACACAACTGCATACATTTTCCGCTTGTTATCTTTGTCAATCCAGGTGATTCATGTCCACGACATTTACTATAGTACAGCAAATATATTTCAAATAGTCACAATTACTACGTAAAGCAAAACGGAAATATACGATATATAGACAGAAGGAAGATTTGGCAAGGCTTTATTCAATTTTTAAATTCATATTAAATAATCAGCAATTTTTTAATCCTCAATAAGTCCTTTATAATTTTACTTTTGTTCCTGCTGTCTTCCCGTAAAAATGTTTTCCATTGACATTGACTTTGCAAATAAATGGGAAACGGCAAATTGGTAGGTTAGACTATGTGAATGTGAGATGAGACTTGAGATGCGAGAACAAACCTTTTAGTTGGGGAGGTGTGTGATGGATGATGATGATTGGTGTAAAAATGATGATATGGGTGTGAATATACAATGGGAATTTGATCGCTGATTGTTGCTACCGGTCAGAAGCCGTAACATGACGAAGAAACAGCAAAATCTGGAATCAAAATCTCAAATCTGAAAGTTTCACAGTCCAACTTCAAAAAAAAAACTTCACTGTGTTTGCTTATTGTTAGTATGTATATAGCTCCTCAGTAGCACTTTGTATCTAATCCGAAGGAATCTCCACTCACACGTTCACATTTTCTACATCTACATCTCCAGTTAAAGTCAAAGTCAATATTTTCTCATGGGAACATAGAAAATATTTAAATCAGTATGCATGGAAAACTGCAAAAATTAAGAATATAAAACTATATCTGTACATTGTCGTTTTGTGTATAGAATTGCAATCTAAGTCTGAAATCGGACGCATTGATTTTCCGGTCGCACTCGACTTGATGAAGTTTTGGTTCGTTTTCTCTTTCAAATTTGATTCTGAACGACTCGAAGACTCCATCTTTGAGTTTGTGAGTACTTGGAATTCAAAAATAAAAGGGATTCACAAAACGTTAAGAGCGAGAGAGGAAATGATGAAATGGCGTAAATAAGAAATGACGCTCTCGAGATTCTATCAAAATGTAGTTCTGTAGATGTTTTGAAGGGAAATAAGACTAAAACATAAAAAAAAAATGTATTCTGGAGATTTGTATGTAGCTTGTTTTGTAGTTCATATATATATAGGAAAAGGAAGCTCAAGTGTATGCATGTAGATATATTTTTTTATGCTGGAATTGTTGGAAAGAAATTTAATTTGATTTCCCTGTACAGCTGCTGCAGAATGTAGAAAAGAAAAAAATAACAAAAGTAATCCATTATGACTGAAACTGAAATATTTGAAAATGTTTTAATCCTCAATGTTAATGTTAAGGTGAAGGTTGAGTGTGTCTGTGTATTTTAAAGTCTATTTTGACTACATACATATAGGTATCCCATAAGTATATTTTTTGAGCGGTGTTCATGTGAAATGTGAATGAGAATGGACAGGATGGACGGTCGAAACAGAAGCACAAGTTGTGTGAGTATGTGTGTGTGTATGTGTGTGTTGTGTGGATGGGGAAATGGAATATAAGATAGGAATCAGAAATTAGGCAAAAACCTTCCCACCCAAGTCACAATCAAAAACTCAAAGTATCATCATAACCATCACTATGGACTGTACATATCGTAGTCTACTGTTTTATCATTTTGCACTTTTTTCTCCTCGTTCTCTCTCTATCTCTGTCTGCCTGTCTTTTTCCAAAGATGTGAGTGGATGTTTGAAGTTTGAAGTGGAGAGTGTGTATTAGAGTTAGGCAAACCCATGTTGAAAATATATATGGTCGAGGAATATCCGTCCAGAAATGAGTGTAAAAAACATTATGCCTACCTCACCCTTTATTTCCATCCCCATCATATCATCTTTTCCTCTTCTCCGTCTTCCCTCTCATCTAACTCTCATCTCCAATTCAGATCTAACGAGCAAGTAATTTTATGAACTTGAATCCTCTCTCTCTCGTATACAATCTTCATCATAATAACAATAATACTACTGATAATACTTCAACTTCAATTAAAGCGGTAAATTGAATTTTATTTTATAACATTATCCATCTTGTTCTCTGTTCTTTATCCACAAATTCAAGGAGTAGTCTCGAAAAAACTACAATGGAAAAAATCCTTATTTTACGTATACAAACACCAAACAGACACAGAATCTTCAATCTCTTCAACATTAACATTAACATCTCACAGCTCTCCGCCAACTCATACTTGAAGTCCATGAATGAATTTTATTTTATTTCATCCTCCCCTTCAATTCCACAATTAAAAATGTTGTGCTAAACTCAATGAATTCTACGAATGGTAGAGAAAACACGGAGGAAAACTTGTTGGGCTTGACTGTGTACAGACGGGAAAAAGAGTAATGTGGATGTTGTTCAGGATTTTTTGATTTTTGTCTCTCAAACGTACACAGTGTTGATATATTAAGGTGAATAGACAGTAGACGCATCCTCACACACACATACAAACTCGTACATTGTACATGGATTCGATTTCTTGGAGAGCATCCAACAATTCCAACATCCACTGACTGTGTTTAGAATTTTCAACTCCTCATGTGCGTAATATTACCATTTACAAAATACAACTTTGTACATACTTACAGTGCGAACGAACATGCTTGTTACAACTCCAACAAACTCTTGAGATCTCATCCACTGATACTCAAGTGTAGTGTATTTAGTATTTAGTATTTACATGTATATGTGGTCAGTTGCAGAAAATTATATTACAACTGTAGTAATTTACCATAACGAATCCACACACACAAACAAATAAACACACACACACTCACGCAGTGTTGTTAAACACAGGTAGAAAAATTATTAGGTCTTATTTGCATTTGTATTATTTTCTGTATTCCTATATTTTATTCAAAAGATCATTTTGTCTGTGTGTGTGTGTTTGGAGCACCCATGGGAAAAGAAACTTGGAGAAGTCAAAGTCAGTCGACCTGCAATAACCATAAATTGCCACCTTTCGCACCTCTCAGTTGTTAGTCTCATCGTCAATTCAGTTCTCAGTTGAATCGTAATCGTATTCGTATATAAACTGTATCTGAAAACTGAACTAACCTAATTAGGAACTAAATTTCCCCCTTAGTGTGAACACAATATGTAGATTGACATTGTCTTTTAGATTTTTAACAAGGTGAGCCTTTTTTTTCTCTTCAAAACTCCTTCTTCTTCGTCTTGATCTTGGAGACTCGTTGAAGAGAGAGAGAGATGAGATGAGATTTATATCGATTAGTTAACAAGCTCGATGAAAAGGAAAGAATAATACATAAATGAATGCAACTCTTTTCGTCTCTTTGTCATTTGTCATTTGTCATTTGTCATACCTATGTAGAGATTTGAGTTAACAGAGAGAGGGATATATGCATGCGAACTCAATCTTGGTTATTTCCTTTCATTATTGTCCATTTGTCCAATTCTTATATATATTTTATTTGATATCTATATTATATGCTATATATATTTTGCCTATAGAAGGATTAAGATTGGATGAAAAACTAGAAATGTCATGTTATGACGATATTGACAATGTCAAGAGTCCTATAAAAAATTCTATGACAATTCTTTTATTGTAATTTTTTTTTTCGCAAACTTGTATACTCTACCAATGAGAGAGAGAGAGAGAGAGAGAGAGAGAGAGAGAAAGAGTACGGGTATCTGTATCTGTATAGTATATATATATTGCCAATTCTTCTCATTCTCCTTTTTGCTGATCGAGATAAAGATCCTCAAACTATTAAATCATGTCTGTGTGTATCTGTACTGTGTGTATCAGAAGAGTGAGAAGGAGTCTTATTATCTGTATTGCAAATTTTTTAAGTTTAACAGAACCGGATAATATTTAAATTGGTGGGAGTGGTTCTGTTTTTTTCTTTATCCTCTTTTTGCTTGCCCATGTACCTCACCAAATCATTTCAAATTTTCCAATTGGCGAATCTTGTTCAAGTTAGTGTTTTTTAAATGTGTTTGTATCGTATGATTTCATTAAATTTCCACGAGATTCAAAGACAGAGTCTTATTAATTTTATATGTAGACTCACCATTAGTTTGTTCTAGGTTAAGTCTGTTTCACACACTCACACTCACTCACACACACACACAAACCAAACACCAAAAGGCGAAAAAAGGTGTTAAAGTTTTTTTTGTCACCTATGTACAAAGACAAAACTCACACGGTACGATAGTTTTTTGCTTGACTGTGGACGAAGGCAGTGTCCACAATTCCCGAGACAGATGTCACCAACTGTATTACTTTGTCAAGTCTGCCCGTAGAAGAGAACAGATAGAGACAGACCAAAACAACTCTGCATTTTTGTCTCGACTCACACACGATCAGCTTTTTACCTCAACCAACTTGAAAACTCCTCCAACTCCTCTCGACGTATTTCCCTCTAATTAACTAAAATAATGAATAAAAAAAGCAACTAATTAAAATGGTTTTGCAATAGAAGTTCTGTATTTTGTTTTTTCATTTGAGAAACTGAAACGTTTTTTTGTCGACGTCATTAGGCTGGGATTAGTCAAAAGTTGGGATTCCTTGTGATTGATTTGTGAATTGTGAACAGAATTTCGGAATTACGGAATTACTGCAATTTGAATGTTAACTTAATGGAGTTTACTGCACCAGTCCATTGGAGAGACGGTTCAGATTTCTAGTGTGAGAGATTGTAAATTCCATCGTTGAAGGAGGGTACAGGGAAATAAAATAAGTGGTGTGACTTTAAGGGCTAGATTTTATTATTTGACGACCTTTGAATGTAGCAAAAAATGACATTTTCGGGGGCGTATTGCTCCATAAAATTGCGTCACGGGTCATTTTGGCTTTCAATGTTGGCTGGAGAGAGTATTATGGACATCTGAACACACACACACACACACACACATTTCTCTCTCTCTCTCTCATTCCACAACCAAATAGATACATGAACTGTGTGTGGACTCTTCATTTTACTGCACACACATAGGTATATACTATATACATTCACAGATGCAGTTTTACTACACACAAATACAGAATATATAGATCTGTGTCCTCGTATACTCTGACTTGTACTCGAAACACCAGCTCTCATCTACAGAGATAATTTATATGCAGTCCATTTTTTTTATACTTACTGTACTTTGGCTCGTAATTGTATGTACGAGCTTGTTTATTTGCTATTTGCGGAAATGTTTCTTTTCCATTTCAACTTTGAATGTAGACACAGAGTCTATCGGGAAATGTCCCAAAACCAAAACCAAAAACTAAAACGACAATGAATGACACAAATCCATTTTGACATTGTGATGTTCTCAAAACTCTTACGTTACGTTAGACTGCTGCCGCGCAGTTTATTGTTTAGTCACCTACGCACAATTTTTTTTATTTTTTATCTGCAACCTTTTTTTTTTTATTTGGTGTAAAATATACAGCTAGTCTAATGGGCAGTCCTTTATTGGTCAGAACAAGTGCAGCTCTATTCTTATTTTTTACTTACGACCTTTTGGTGGTTTGTGCTTGGAATTTGGAGTATGATTGAACATTTCACACCTTCTTCCCATACTTGAAATGTTATATGTTATATCCCAGTATGTATCTTTCTGTATGCGTACCAAAACAAAGGGACCAAATTGCACAAGTTTTTCAATTACAATTGTAAACAGATTTCCAATTGAAAATTGAAAATCCACACACACACACTCACACATGTATTTTTTCGTATTTAACTGCATCTAAAGTCTGAACACTTGAGTTTATTTTATAATGAAATTGATTGTAATGAGAAAAAACAAGAGAATATCGAGGAAATTGTCTGTCAACCGGATTTAAAGAGTCTGAATTATGAACTTGACTGGATTCTCCTCACACACACACACACACACACGGTGAAACACTTTGAAACTCATTTTAATATCAGATTAATTGACCATCTAATTGTCAATGAATTATCTTAACGGCCTCAAATGATTTTCAGTACGGCTAGTAAACTTTTAATGATACATTTATGACGTTTTTTTACGAAGTACTTGAATACTTTACATTACTCTCTCTCTCTCTCTCTGTCTAGTGTGTACATTACGCTCTCTGTTCTGTATGCACAATCTAACTACTCCAGTCTGTGAACCTAAATATAGCTGAATTACACACAAACACAAACACAGACAAAAATACAAATGCGATAGACATTCTCTTATATAGATATAGCATTTGGATTATTATTTGGATGATGGGAATTGATACTGAAAATAATTGTAATACTAATAATTTGATGAGATTACACATTATGTCTTATTTACTACTCACTATACACACGCTTTACATCCCCATTTAAAATACTGACTCGTGACTTTATTTATGTACAGTTAAATCTTAAATCTCTTTTTATCTATATACCTTCACCATATTTCCCTTGTTACGTTACAATCTATGTACATCACTACAATGGTACCTATAATCCAAGAGTCGCACTTATAACTTGTTATAGAAAAAAGAGAAGCTACACTCATCTGGTAAATTGTCATAATTAAACAGGGTTTGACTCAACTCTCCACTATGTATATTATATGGTACAACTCTCACTCATTATGAAAAATTTCATGTTTATAAAGGAAGACTCAAACGCAAACGCACACACGAACGCACAGAGTGCACATAAATATGCATTGGAATTGAAATATAATTGAATCAGGAGCTATAGAACGAGTTTATAAATTATAAGCATATTAATGAGGGAGCAAGGAGAACATGGAAAAAAAGGAGAGCATCCACACAATTCACAGTCACATTTCATATGATATGGTTGGAGAGAAGGGCCCACCAATAGCGATTCCACACACAGAAAACCAATCCATGCAGACTTGAACATTCTCTCTCGTCTTTGCATAAGGACTACACATCACATATCAAAGTCAAAGTAGTCAGCACAATAAGTATACGTTGGAAATATAAAATACAAAGTTTTCTGTATTCTCTCTCTCTCTCTCTCTCTCTCTCTCTCTCTCTCTCTGTCGAGTTTGAGTTGGTTTCTGATGGATAGAACTGATATCTTGGCTATACACTCAACAGAAGAGACAAGAGATAGAACGAGAAGCAGCAGAGTTTGAGTTAAGCGAGAAGAAGCTAAAAAGCCAAAGCTGAGCATCACACATATGAACATACACACACATACAAACACACACACACGCTTCTCTCATGTGTAGTAGTAGTTGCTCATACGATAGTATTGGTGGTGGCTGTGTGAGTTTGACGGAGAGTTGCTGTGTAGGAAAGGAGCAAGAGTAGGCAAAAGAGGCAAAAGCAGTCAGTCTCTGTACCAGAACAGAACAGACTTGAGTAGTGAAGTTAGCTTAGAGTTGGTTGGACTCGTGAGCAAGCAGTGTCAATCAAACAGTTGCTCGCTGTAAAAGCCAGCTAGCAGTAGAAAGTTCTCCTGCCACACACACACACACACACACATATACAACAACAGAGAGTCAACCCCACACCACAACACAACACACACACACGTTCAGTTGGTGTTCGTTCTCGTAGATAAACGACAAATAAAATAAAATACCTATACAAATACAAATCTGTAGAATTCTATGCAAAAACTCTTTGCCATTGTGTATAAAATCTGAAGGGAAAAACTTTGAGTGACACGAAAGGAAAAAAAACAACGTTGAAAGTTCAAGAGTGCGAAATTTTTTCGGGATTTTGGAAATTTGGAATTTGAAACGACAAAAAGATTTGGGAGGGAAAAAAAAATAGTTAATTAATTTGGACATTTAATTGAGTTACAGTGTGTGGTTGATCAATAATGAGGATAAACGAAAAGTATATAATTTAGTGGATTTCTTTCGTAAATGAGCTCATGCATAAGGATAAGAATAAGCATTTGAATCTAGAATCAGATCAAGTGTTTTTTTTTTTTTTTGTTTTTTGTCTGTGTTGTACAAGTCGTCAGTTGAATTTAACAAAAACTCCCAAGTTTCCATGGGGAGAATTCCAAGTTGAGAGTAAATGTGCATAAAATTTGCATGCACCACCCACTTACTCTGTCATTCAGCACGTTAATAAAGGATTGTTCATTGTACACTAAAGACTTTTCATGTTGTGAGTGTGCCAAAAGGATTTGAAAAAAAAGGAAAAGCAAAAGAGGGAACACAAGAAGAAAAAAAAACACTGAATTTGAACAAGGAAAAGTTAAAATATCGACTACATGTGTGTAATACATTTTGACAAAAAAAAAAAAAACACATACACACACACTCTCATATATACAAAAACAACAGGAAAGAAACGGGGGAAAAAAATCTCATGTGTGTTTGTGAGTCCTGAGTCTGAGAAATGGGAAGTGATCTCTTGAATACTTTTCTCCTGCTGAGTCATTGTCATATCCAATTGTAATTGGAAGGATTCCCGTTCACGTTGTGTTGTTTCTCTATGGAATCTCAAGTTTCTTCTCATTCTCCTTCCAGTAGTCACATTAATATAAAAAGAGGCAGTGAAAACACAAAACACGTCTTCGTCTTCCCTCCTTCTGCCTGTCACCGTCCCTGATAAATATGAACCAGAGTTTGTGACTGCCGGCGGGCGAAGAAAAAAAAACTATCATTTCACTAATTGATTAATTCCAAACTAACTGATAACTGAGTAAAACAAAACGGAAAAGCACAAGAAAAAGAGAAAAAACAAAAGTGTTGTGGGTGTTCTTTTTTTTCTATGTGTATAATTTAAACCCCTCAGAAAAAAACTGGGAATCACAATCAAACTGAGGAAAAAAATATACTAAACTTGGAGATCTCATCAATTTATGACCTTTGAACATTTCCTTCTGGTTTCCATTTCCACAATAAATTGAATGATTTAATATGAAATAATTACGGAGCGCAACTCACCACAGAGAAACACACAGAGAAAGAAATATACAATAATCAAAAAAAGGTTCAGAAAAAAACAAGGAAAAAACATAGGGACGTTTGGTGAGCGCTCGTGTTCTCTATATTTCTTGTGCCCTGTGTGTGTGCATAACTATTTAACTATATACATACACAAATACAAATAGTGCGTACATGTGAGTGACTCCGATTGTACACTTTTAACCCTTGGGTTTTTCCGTGAAGGGACTTCCAACTTTATTCTGTGTTTACCTGAGTCTCCGTAACAAATTTATACGGACTTATATTCATGTATGTAAGATACACGCACTCTGATTATCTATATGTATACGTTTGATGCGTGGTCAAGTCAACTCATTGAATAACGTAACACATGTGGTTAACTTGGACTACTTGGACTTCAAATTCAAAATCAAAATTGAAATAGGATTTAGATTTCCTGTCCACAAAAAGGTCTGAGCCATATTTTACCTATTGTATTTGAATTTGAATTTGAATTTGAATTGAAATGGAAAATCAACTCCAAATTGATATTGATATTTGATATTAGATTACAACTGTTTAGAGTGAAATGATCATCATAATATTTTGAGATATCAGTACAGACAGAACTTGATGAGATTTCTCAAGTCACTTCACAAGCATTCAGAAAAAACGAAAAAAAAAAAAAAAAACATTGTGAGGAAGGAAAAGGTTCATAAATTGTGTTTCAAAACGGAAGGCTATAGACAAGTCTTGTGATTGTGAAGTACACACACATACAAATAGGTATATATAAAAAAAAATTACATTGAGCCCACTCTTCATAGATGCGCTCGTTCACTGGGTGAGCTTTTCGGAACTGCAACAGTCACACACAACTCAGGACTCAAAAAGTCAAAGCAGAAAGAGATTTCTATCTCATTTCTTCTATCCTATCTGCATAGTTTTGTACAGTCCACATCCACATCCACACACTCACAATCAGAGAGAGAGAGAGACAGAGAGAGAAACAAAAACTTATAGTGAAGGTATGGTATATACATCCGAGTCAGAAAAAAAATAAGAAAAATAGGTACAACTCAAAAGTTCGTCAAAGGACTCGCGTGTATATTTTACATGCTGCAGAGACAGAGAGAGGATTTCCCCTCAATGCAAAAATGCAATAGAAAATGTAGGATTGGGTTCAATTTTTTTTTTTTGGTATTCAATGAGATGAATTGAGTGGACGACAAACGCAAATGCAAGTTGTTTGTTGTTTTGGTTTCGAGAATTTGAGTTTATTTGAGTATTTGAGCATGTTATATAGATTCTATATACAAAATATATGTACACATACAAAATATCTGATTCAGATGATCACTTTTATTGTACAGGAGGACAAGTGACAGTCTTCGGGGGAAAAAACAGATCTACAGCCACAATCAGAGAAAAAAAAACACGACAAAAACATCGAGTGTTCACATCATATGAAATTATGTAATGACTGACAGTAAAAAGAAAACTCATGAGTTTTGGATATTTAAACATTGAACTGAAAGTGAGAGACTGAGCAAGTGTAAAGTGTAACCCCCCGTCCTTCCCTCCCCTCCCCCCGTGTACCGTGTACCAAACAAAACTAAATAATAATAATAATAAGAGTAAAAGTAAAAGTGGAAAGCGGAAAATGAAAAACTGATTGAATTTATTATATACACGAAGGAAAAGAGACTTGGATTCCCAGTATGGAATGAAAGTTATTTAGTTTTAAGTAAGAAATACGGTGTGGTAATTGACAAGTAGAGAGAGAGATAGAGAAAAAAAACGAAGGGAGAGAGAAAGAAAGGGAGGTATATAAAAAAAATCGTATCGTATCGTAAGTGAGAGAGCGAGAGAGAGAGAGAGAGGCGAAAAGAGAAAAGGAGAAAAAAATGTTGTTTACTTGCTTGCGTGAAGGTGGGGCATCGTCAGCTTTGACTGGATCCGCAGGGGGTATAGAGACCCCATCCACATTAACACTCACACCAAACCACCTAGTGAACAGTCGAATTATTAGTCATACAAATAATAATCATAATAGTATGATGAACGGAAGTACAATGTATGATGATCCACATCATCAGAGTGGGACAGCCGCCTCCATAAATGGTTCCTCCACCTCCTCTGGCTCCTCCACAACGACACCCATCTCCTCCTCACACTCACCGTACAGTAGCAGCCAAAACAACAACAACAATAATAACAATAACAATAATAATAGTTCGAGCGTCAAATGTGAGAATATAAATACTTCCACGTCCTCACCCATCATGTCCAATGGGAATGGGAATGGTCCACTTCATATACCAGCCAAGAGGATTGGGTCATCAGGCGGTGGTGGTGGTGGTGGAGGGGGCGGTTCCTCTTCGGGCTCTTGCAGTCTCGTCGGCTACTCTCATCCATCATCAGCGGGTACGCATTTAAATGAACATTGTAACAGTAGTAGTAGTAACAATCTTGAGGGTCATAATAGTGTAATTCGTCATCATCATGCGAGTGCTTCTTCTCAAGCTTGGGCCACTTACCCGGAGTCGGCGGCTGCCGCTGCTGCTGCTGCTGCTGCTGCATCCGTGGGTGGGGGGAATTCAAGTGGAGCACCCGTCTCCGGAGCATCCTCATCCTTTGAGTCCACCCCATACAATAATCCAATGACTTCACCATATTATTCACCTGCGGCCGCTGCTGCTTCCCTTGGATCCAATTCCATTAATTCCGAGCGGAAACATGGACACACCAACTTCCCACTTTGGCATCATGACTACAAATATGGAAGTGCAGCGTCCGCCGCCTCCATTGCCGACTGTCAAGCTTTCAGCTCACCAAGTTGGTGTAATTACTCACCATATGGATCCGCTCGTGTCCCCAGTCATCATATGACCGACTCTCATGGTCAACCAGTTTCCTATTTGACAGCTGCAGCTGCCGCGGCCGCCGATGATAGAAGGTCCGTCGGCGTGGACCCAGCCACCTTTCATGACACCTATGCTCTCCGAAACGCCTACGGAGCTCCTGACCCAATGACTGCGACGCCTTACCCACCACCAGGTACGTCCAATTATCAATCATTCTATTTTATCCATCTCTTTTTTTCTCTTTTGTACATACACAAATTCTCTTTCTCCTTCTTCTTCTTCTTCTTCTTACGATTAGTTTTAAGTCTCATTTTAATTGTATACTCCATAGTTTTTCGTCATCAGCATACAATTCATAAAAATATCTCATTCATATTATTATCGGAAGAAGACAAAAATTTATGCACTACGCTTATAAGCTGTTCAGTCTCAATGTGAGACGACTTGAGAGAAACTTGAACTTTGAACTATTTTGTGTATAGTGTAATTTAAGCTTTCACATCATTCAGTTGTCGTTGTATGTATAGTAGCATCGTGTACATACATAATACATAGTGGGGCTGATAAGAATTTATGCTGACTGACTTTTAGACTGTGACAAACGACAAGAAGTCACTTGGGCCCACGACGAAACTTGAAGTTTCCCTATCGATTTTCTCTCATTAGTTAGTCCAAGTTTGAGTTGAGTTTTCTGTCTCTCTCTCTTTCTCTCTCTCTCTCTCCTTCATTTTCCAAGTCAGTCAGTCACAGGGAAAAGGGAAAAGTCCAGTAAGGAAAGAGAGAGAGAGAGAGAGAGAAGAAGAAGTAGGAAAGGGTGAATATTTATACATACACACATCAAGGGAAGGAGTCAAATTGCCTCCTGCTCCGTACTGATATGCTCCCACAGCCTTGTTCACATTATTTCATTTCATTCCGCTTGACTTTGTGACACGAGGAGGAGATTTTAGTTGTTCTACGCTTCTTCCATCAAACAGAGTGAGAGAGAGAGAAAGAAAGAAAGAGAGAGAGAGTTTGTTGAGAATCGAACGACGATGGAGCGAGTTCCATGTTCAGAGAGGTCTAATTCTCAAGCCAAGCTTGGGATCTAGAATTCTAGAACAACTAGAACTAGAAGACCTGAGCTATGAGTAGAAAATAGCTATAGTTCATCAATGTGTCTGCATGTACATCTTGACTTTGGTCGAAAGTCGACCGTCAAAATACTAGAGAGAGATTTGTCCGGGTATATATATACTTATATATACGATATCTCAAGTATACTCCCTTCGTGACTCTATCTCGCCCCATGTCTATGTATATACACAATATTATGACTTACGAACTTTAAACCTCTCTCGACAATTTATATACGAGAGAGAGAGAGAGAGGAGAGAGAGAAAGAGAGTTCAGGGAATGGAATGGAAACCAAGTCATTTTAACTCGCATTATTTTCCTTGAGCCTCCCAAATTATTTTGCGCTAACTCACGCTAATTTCCTACTCACACAGTCTGATATCAAATGTGTCTGTACACATCACATTACATTATACACAGCGGAAATTTAGAAGATCATGTGTACACACACATTTTTTCTCGAGGATCTTTCCTATTCTTCTTCTTTCTTTTTGTCTACATATGTATAGGACGACAGATATTGTAGCAATGACAAAATGAGCCCTTTTTGTCTCCCCCTTTTCCCTTCAAAATTTCCATTCTTACTCTTAAACCTATAAGCCGTTTCTTAATTAATTGCTTTTTTTTTTCTTCTCCATGGATTTTGGAATAATGAGAATATGGGATAATGGTATTAAACAATCAGAATGTCAGAAGGTGAGGAACTTATTGTTCGTGTGGGGATCTTCCCAATTTTCGTATTTCACCACAGAGAAAATCCTCATTTTAATTTTAATTGGGATTTTTTTATTAATTATTATACCAGGTATAATCATAATTTCCTTAATGGTCAATTAAAATTCGGAGATGGATATGAGTCCACAGTCCACACGTAATAAATTCAATAATTAAACGTGTCACTTAAATGACAATCAACGGACGAGGAGGAATATAGTTAACAGTGGAGTTTCCTCTTGCTCCAAAACGTTATTATTTACAGTCATAAAATATTTGTCTTGAGGAAGTTGAAAGTTCCTTATAAAGAAAAGGTAGTGAGCGGATGAATTACAATATGTACATATTTTTGAGTCAAATAAGGGATATAAAACGTGTATAGGGTTTTCATTTTCATGCTGTAGGTCCAGGTTTTTTTCTTAAGTCTGACCCTTCAATTTCAGTTGCACTTTCCAGTCGTCGTTCTCTCTCTCGTCATCTTTTTGTTGTTTCCTTCTTCCCCCCCCCCCCCCCGTTTTATGACATTGAAAAAGTGACGGCGTGCGTCTCACGTCTTTCATTCTCTTTCCCCACCGCAGTGCATTGCATTGCATTCCAAATGCCGAAGCCGAAAGATAGTGTACCTTATTGCTTTTTTCCTGGTTCCTTCAACTATTTTTACTATACAGAAACAGATACGACGACTAGGAATATAAAAGTACCCTTTTTCTTTTTGCTTTTGGTACAGATGAGCAGTAGAGTGAAGAGAATTGCAACTATCATAAAACTCTTTAAGGCTTCTTCGTTTTCTTTCCATGTCGTCCCCGATTCCTTTAAAAGATGAGTTAAAATCTTAAGAAAAAACTCATGATAATCGTAAGGGAAAAGGTTAAAAGGACTCTGTGGACAAGGACAAGGACATTTTTATAAATAGCACCAGACAAATTCTCTACAGGGCCGTTTTTTTTTTTGAGGAATTAGAGAGAATTTTATGAATTAGGTGTTGTAAAAAAAAGAAGAAGTAAAGCAAGTGTTTTTGGTTTATTTGGGTGGAGGATGAAAATGAAAAGTGCAGTGTATTTTTAAGCTTGGAAGAATCCTTTTTATATACCTATATCTGGATATCCATAGAAATTGACAATGTGTTAAAGGGCTGGAGATGGGAAGACAAATATAACAAATAACAAATAAAATGAAAGGATGAGGATGAAGATGAGACCCTTTGACTCGACTCAAATCCAAATCCATCAATATAAACGAAAACCTTGTACACATTTCCTTGTTTTATTATCCATTTTCTACTGACGATGAGAGAGAGAGAGAGAGAGAAACTTTCATTTTTTATACATGGAGAGAGATTCAAGACAGAAGACCGAGTTTTGTATGTATGTTGTTTTGTTTCCTTCTTTTTCTATATATATATATATGTAGTTTCCCAGTTTTTTTAAGGGAATTGAGGAATTGTCTGTTCGTTTTTCGTATTGAACGGATGTATACAAGGATATTTTTCTTGGTCTTTAAGTTGTATTGAACTCTTATTGCGAGCGTCTCTCATTCTCATTGCATTGTTGTTAGATATAAATTCTCAGTTGGACTCCAGAAATGAAAGAGTTTGGAAGGGTCAGTTATTTATTTGAGCGGGTTGAGTTTTTTTTTATCTCTCTCTCTCTCTCTCTCTCTCTTGTTTCTTGTTTTTTTACGTTGCCCATTTTCTCGCTCTCTTTTCTCCCTTATTTTAGTTTTAGTTATTTTGTTTTTGTCTATTTTTTGGTGGAAAAACTTTAGTAAAAGTTTCCGATCGTGTTAGTCGTTCGTCTCAAGTTGTTTGGAAATCAACTTTGTTGTTTTCACTGTTTTGTTCTATTTCATTTCGGATTCTCTTCATAATATTGTATATTCGAGTTCTATAGTCGTGTATTTAATTGTGATTGTGATAATCCTATGATACGGCACGGTGTGTCTGTGCTTTTCAAAATGAGAAATGTTATTGAATTTATAAAGTGTCTACGAGTGTTTGAAACGAAACTTGGATCGAATTTCGGGTAAGAGCGTGTTTGTATTTCCAATCAAAATATTCCTGACGACGGAGGGAAAAGTTTTTTTTTGCTTTTTTGTACTTGCCGTTGTCTTCGCCAAAGTAAACTGTGGGAAAAACAACAGAAGGTGTGTGGACGGCAAAATTTCTCTTTGGTTTCCCTACAGAGATTTCGTCTGTAGTTTTTTTGCACGGAGACGGAGAACTCTGATTTGATTTTGTGTACAAACATAATGTCTAATGTCTAAACATGATTTAGACAAAATTAGCTGTTCACTGTTCATTGTTCAATTTTCTATTTTGAAGGCTGTCAAACAGTCAGCTAGTTGATTTTGATTTGGTTTCAAAATTTTCTGTACCACTTAATTTTTTACAACAGATTTCATGCATTTTAAATTCAAAGGTTCTCCCCCGAAAAACACGGATTCATATACGATAGTACAATATTTCATAGATTTCCTCAAAAAGTCTGGTGTTTCATACGGAAATCTCCACTATGTTCATCTGATTCTGATTCTGATTCCTTGGTAAAATTAGGAATAATTCTCTCAAGATTCCTACAGAGTTTAGCAAAGGGAAAGAGAGAGAGAGGAGAGAGAGAGACTGATGATATAGAATGATGAAGATGAGTACAAACACATCGCCCATCGTCTTTTCATTTTTATTACGGCTAAATAGTGCCATATGGGCCCATTCTGCTGACACGGATCGCCTCCATAACTGCACAACATACATACTCAAAGCATCCATCTCTTCTCAACTCAACTCAACTCCCTACACACACAGTTCATTCCTCATTCTTCATCCTTCATATTTTCCTTCATGCTCTATTGTACCACACAGATATATCCATAGTAAAGATGCGGTATAGTCTACATTCATATATAGACATAGAGAGAGAGAGAGAGAGGAAGAGATGGTGAATCCAGTTAGGATTCTCATAAGAATGTGGTAATTCAACTATACTGCCTATATATGACTCCCGTCCCTTCCATCTCATCTCATCTCTCTCTCTGTGAGATTCATATGATGGTCCCATATCGTATCGTATGTACCATATGGAGACATTCACAGTTTAATGTAAAATATATGTATATATAATATATGTGTTTGTGTGAGTGTGTGTGTGTGTGTGTGTTGAAGCCCGCTCATAATAATGTAAAGAACATTGAAACACACACAGGCAAAAATATCCATCCACTGTTACTCCTGTTTATGCACGCTTTTCTCGACACAAGTGATAATGCATTTTCTACGTCTACGTCTTTCCATCCATACGTTTTTCATGATTACACTTTTCTCACGTTGAAGTTGAAGCCAGTCTCTCTCTCTCTCTCTCTCTCTCAAATATGCGTGTTATTTTTCTTGACATGCTTTCAAATTGTTCTTAACCCCTTTTTAATTCTCTTTCTCTCTCTCTCTCTCTCTGGTTTTCTCCCCAAGTCTCTGATTTTTCGTTAATTTCTCACATTCTATCTGTATATGGAAAATTTGTAAAGGATTTTTATAAACAGGATTTTACTCTCTGTATACATATCTGTATATTTGAATATGGAAACTTTTGGAAATTCAATTGAAGTTTTTGAAAATTCGTTTCAAGTTTTCCTCAGTTCTCCTTTGAAATGACAAAATGAGGAATGTTTTATTCTATATTCTATTCTATTTGTCAACATGTTGGTGTGTTCAAGTTGAAGCTATGGTAGATCTGTATAGGTATATGACTATTGCTATTACTAGGTTTCTGTGGTGGTTTTGCGCGACAGCTTTGATTGTATTTTTTGAAACAAAAAGTATGTGTGTATGTGTTTGTGTGTGTGTGTGTGTGCTGTTGGTGTTTTTATATTCCATTCACGTTCTATTCTGTGAGCATCTTAAATCTTAGACTTTTAAGATTTCTCTGCTTCAGCAATAGCAACAACACGTCAGAAGCTTTTTGATGTGCAGCCTGAGGTTGCCGTGGAGAGAGAGAATGAGTGCGTCCATACGACCAACATGTAAGTATACAATGCATGTGGCCAGCTTTATATCCACGTACAGTATGTAACTAGACTGTCTATATACTAAAGAGTTTTCAACAGGGAGAGAGAGAGCGAAACACAAAAGGTCTTGCATTCGAACCAAGACAAGTTTATTCAATTTATCTAGCCGAGTCAAATGTAGGCAGTTCGCACACTCACACATAGCCATAGTCTTCTCGTTCTTCTTCTTCTTATTTTTCGTAGGCTCTCCTCCGTTCGTTTGTACATGATATGTGTTTTGGTCGTTGGTGGTAGAGAGTGTAGTGTGGTGACGCCGAATGTGAATCTTCTCTCTCTCTCTCTCTCGTGTGTCTTCTTGGTCTTTTTTCCCAAAGAACTCTCATCCTCATACACATGCTCATGCAAGTATGTATCATCCAAGCATCACCATATATTATATGAGCACAAAAGAAAAACGTAAAAATACGTAAAAAAAAAAAAAGTAGAGTGAAGCTCAGTCTGGAAAAAGCAAAGTGAAGAAAAACATTTCCACGAAAGACATACACACACACGTACAAACTACAAATACACATAAGACAAAAGTCGAAAAGCAGTGTTCTCCAAATCCCGATTTTTTCCTAATTTTTTGTGTACTTGCTAACAATGTGAGGGAAATGAATTTTTTTAAGCAAAAATCGGAGCATGTTATTCGGTAGAATGTATTTTATTTCACCGGATTTTTGTGGAATTTTAAATTTGGAAATGTATAGGAATTTGGGAATTTAGGCCAGCCGTCACAAATTCGTTATTTAGTCAATTGAATTAGTAATCCAGTTTAGATTTCTCCATTTGAAATCCGTCCTATAGTATAGTCGAACACTGTGTGAGGAAGACTATGCATAATCTATGCTCTCACTCTGTCGCTAAATAAAGTCAAGAGTAAAGAGTGTAGACGACTCTCTTGGTCTCACTCACTCACTCACATCACACAACACACACACATATAGACATCCATCGTGAATCTCGAGTCTAAATTCTAGATTCGAGAGTGTTTGTCTTATGTCTGTGAGCTCTTTGGACAAAGTGAGACAGGGAGAGAGAGAGAGAGCGTGGACTTGTTTTAATGCAAAAACGTCTTCGTCTTCGTCTCCTTTCTCAGTCTTTCGTCTTTGCTTAGAAAGAGAAGAAATGAAGACTCGCAGTCCAAAGCCAAAAAAAAGCACGAGAAAACCAAAAAGAAAAGGCAAGAGAGTCGAAAAAAGAAGAAAAAAAAAGCTTTTCGGCTTCGACACATTTTGCTTTAGCTTCTCTTTCTCTCTCTCTCTCTCTCTCTCTCTCTCTCTCTTTCTCGTTTTCCTTGGACTTTTCCCTTCCTTCCACAAATTCATGCACTTCTCTTGCAAATAAACGAAAACGTTCATCAACATGCATGAAGTGTGTACATACGTGCCGTTTTTTTTTTTTTTTGCTTTTTCCTCTTTTCCTTTTAGCTCCCTCCCCCCATTCATGGAGCTGTGTGTGTGTGCTGGCTTTAGATTCTAATACAAGGACTACAAGTTTAAAGTCGGAGAGAGCTACTACGTATTTTTTTTTTCATTCCTTGTCGGATATGCAAACATAATGAAAGAAATTCGGTGTGTGTGTGTGTGTGTGTGTGTGTGTGTGTGTGTGTGTTTGAGTTGGAGTTGGAGTTGGGGGTTGAGTGAGAAATTGCCATATGGACAGGAACCTAATTCTTGGCCTGTTCTCTTCCACTTCTACATTCTATATTATACATTCTACGGACTGACTACCAATACCAACTACTATGTACTGACTATACGGATGCTAGTGTTGGTGTTGGATGGATGAACTTTTTTTTCCATTCTCTCCATTCCTCCGAATTCTGAATTTGGAATTGACATGCAAAAGAGGAAGTACGTTCATTAGTACAAGTTCCCTTGTACTCGTAATACAATACATACACATTTTGTAATGAAAATGAACAACATGAAAATGAACGCTCATGTGGATAAATGGTGACGGAATTAGAATGTCCATAATCATATTCTCATATACAATATACTCACCTGTGTGTGTTCAGTGTTCACGGAGGGTATAGACGACAGAAGATAGAACGCCCACTAATTTGTCAAAGGATTATCCACCACACGTCCGTCCATTTTAAGCTTGAGCCAAAAAGGGAATTTCAAAACGGTGTTTTAAAATCCCTGATTACACAGGCCAATCCAAAAATGACATACCCAAAAAGGAGTTTTGTGTGTATTTCCTTCAAATATAGCAGATGCACATGGACTTGTGTGTTTGTGTGTGTGTGTGTAAAAGCAGGACTTAATTAATGAGTAATTAAATGAGAATAAAGACTCGAGTAATTGTAGTTTGTCGTTTTTTATACATTTACACACATTTTACACACAGTGGCAATAGCACAATAAATCTAAATGAGTTTACAAATGCACCCGAACACACACACACAGAGTAAAACAAATGTACGTGTCTGTGTATGTATATGTACATATCGTACTGAATATGTATACGTAGGGTTTGAATTCACTCGTGATCGTCAGTGCAGTCGTAAATGGTCGAGAGTTCTATTCTATTACAATTCTAATAGTAATAGCAATAACAAACAGAAGAGAGTGTAAAAAACAACTCTTGGAGTTTTCTTCCTTCTTCTTCCTTCTTCATTTGAATTCGCTCTGCATTTGACACAGTACACATTGTATAAAAAAAACATTTCACCTACAACAAATTACAAAATTTGACCACACATGCAAGCTCCGAGTCAACATCATTTGTAATGTAAAAAATCTAATGTATTTCAACGAGACCAAACAGCCAAAGAACGGAAAAAATAGGCATCTTGAAAAAGTAATCGTCGTGTGTATATGTGTACAGGAAAATAGGCAACGGCAAGTTGAGATTGTCACGCAAATCATTGGAGAGTCTCCCCACATTTCATTTCCATTGTAAAGTACCTATACACATTGTGGAATTATGGTAGATTGTAAATAGACATTGAAAGTGTGGAGGGAGACGGCAAAGGTGGGTTTTCGCTTTTCCGACTCGTGACGTCACTCTTATGAAAAAAGACGGCCTTCATTTTATTTCCCTCCTCCGCCATGAGTAAAATATATCGTTTTGTACAATATTTTTTTCATCATTTCAATGTTTCTTAATTCTCGTTTGAAATCGAGTTAGCTCCACGCAGTACTTGACGATGAGTAGAGTACAGAGTATACAGCAGGCTCTGAGTTATGAGTTTCAAGTTTTGAAAAGGAAAAAGAGTTTGCATTTAAAGTATATAAATATTTAGTGTGTGGACTTGCCGAGTTCATGAAGCTGCCATTTATATTTTATTTGAAAGAGTCATCATCACTCGCCTTGAAATTGTAATAAAATTAATATTGTAATAACTTCTCAATGTGTGTGTACACACTCACACTCATACACATACACATACACACTTATCGTTATCCTTACTATTCATACATGATGGATTGATTGTAAAATAAATTTGACTTTGACAAACCTACTAAAACTCATCCATGACAATAAGTTATGAAACAAAACTTGTCGTGTCATTAGAAAATTAAAATTAATGAAGTTCTTTGTGTATATACAAACGTTTTTCTTGTTTTTGTCCATTTGTTATTTTTTGAAATGCAAATTCAAGTCTCTCAACATTTTACACTTTAAACTAATCCCTTAATTTTTTTTGGATTAGTCAACGCTCAACTATTTTTTTCTCTCTCTCTCTATCAGATTTATGGATTTATGATGTATCCAATAACTGTAAGTAATTACCTAATTACCGACGACGACTCACTACCGACGCAATACCTAAATATGTATCTTACAATATTTACATTTTTAAATGCCCACATGGATATCGATATCGAGTTCAATATTTCAATAATTACACTTGCTCAACTCAACTCAACTTGTGAATTGTAAACCACCCATAAAAAAAAATATATATACGTATGGAACTTTTTTTTTCTATTAAAATTGAAATTAAAAGTCTTTTACCGAAAACAATAGCAAAATCGCATCGCATCACAATGACGTGATTTTATTGCATTATTATTCTTTCTGCTTGGAAATGTGTTTCAAAGAGTTTCCATTTGACAAGGTATATATATGAAAAAAACAAAAAATACTACAAAGTCCAAGTCAAGTCAGAGTCGAGCGTTTGAGAATAGCACAATAATTTTGACATGAGGTG
Source organism: Gisinianus flammeolus (assembly GCA_034699125.1). Lineage (NCBI taxonomy): Eukaryota > Metazoa > Arthropoda > Collembola > Symphypleona > Katiannidae > Gisinianus > Gisinianus flammeolus. The sequence goes on along the minus strand of JAIUND010000103.1, from coordinate 62,091 downwards.
TAGACATAAAAAAAAAGAACGCATATTATGATTGCTGTTATTACGATTATTGTTATTATTATTGCTCAAACGGAAATGTGTGTGTGTAGTGAAAAATGACGACGGTCGTTCTCATTGACACTGTTTCACCACATGTATTTACCTATGTATATACATTCACTAACGAATATTCATAGGACTGTGTGTGAGCATGGGAATCACTAGGAAAACTGGGAAAGAGATTCAATGGCGGAGTATTTTGTATTTTGAGTATTTATACTGTATATAGACGACGAGGCAGGATTTTGATGGATGAGAGGGGAGTAGGTTTCAGTGAGTTTTGGAGTTAACGTGCTTGTTTATCGTTGCTATACTCACAGTATAGCCGTAGAGTTTCCATGTGTACATACAGAGTACGGAGTATGAAGCCAAAGCATGTGCAATGGCCGTCCATGTATTAGTCTTTATAGAATCCTTCTGTGGCACATTTAGGGCTATGCTAACGGTTTTTATTGCAATGTAGTTCTCTTTACAACTTACAACTCAATATTCTCTCTACTATTTTTTTCACGGTAACAACTCGGTTTTTATAGTAACACTTGTACAACTAAAACTGTGTGTGTATATAAATATATATATGTCTGTGTGTGTGAGAGAGAGAGTGTGTATAGTTTGTAAATTGTAGTGGATGGTTAATAGGTTTTTCATTCTCATTCTAAATATCAGTAGCAAATACTAACGATAAATACTAAATATATATACGTATATAAATGTAGGAAAGTCAATGAAAGGAAAACACCTTATGACTTGTGAATGTATACTTGCATGGATTTTAATAGGATTTAAAATCTTTTCCATTCCAACTATGCAATATGTACGTATCTGAACGAACGAACGAATGCATGACTACTTGAATACAGATATGTAATATGTATATATAGAGAAATGAAAAGTTGAAATGCACTTAATTGCATTTAATTTTATAAGATGCAGTTTTTTATGACTAATTTATTTAATGGTTGGGAATGGCCGAGTGAAAACTCATGTGATAATTTTCAATGAATTGCATCTTTAGTCTCGAGTGAGGTTTTTCTTTTTTTGATAGAAAGGGAAATTGACTGCAAATGCAAGTGCGTAAGTGCACAACTATTAAATCCACTCAGTTTGTGTTTTGTATACATGTAGACTTGTAGGTACTCACAAAAATGTTTTGAATGTTTCCCCAATTAAATATGCATTTGGATGTGTTATGTGTTGCTTAATAGGAAAACTAACTAATAGGTTTCATGTGTGTGTGTGTGTATTTCTGTGTTTCTGTGTACAAATCCATTAGGAGAAATATAAACAAATGTGGTAATAAAATTCTATATGGTATTTAATATCTAATCCAAACTCAACCAAACAACGATTCCTTTCCTACTCTATTTACAATTTAAATTTTAGTTTTTACTATGAATAAAATGTGTAGGGGTGTGTACATTTTATTTAAATAGGAATAAAACTTGAAACTTATACGGATGTCGGATATTTGGAATTCAAAACCGACTCAAATGATTTGTATCTGTATTTTGTATAAGGAAACACTAAAGACGGGCAGGGCAGTCAGGGTACGGAAGATGCAAAATAAATAAATAAAAAACGAAATCCAATTTGAGCCAAGAATTTTTTTGATTCAGACTTCTCTCTGCGTGTGTTTGTATATGAGGAACTTCCCATAGGAATATCATAAGTTTCCCTCCTCTTTCCCTCCACTCAAATTTCCATTCCGGCTCCTTTCAAAGGGGAAAAAAGCAAGACAAGTTGTATGTGACTGAAAATGAAACTGATGAATGCCATGTCAAGTCTTTATGTATGATGCAATATTGCATACACACATGAATGACATACAGCCAGGCAGAGTTAGACAGGGACAGAGTCTATCGTGAGTTTGGTATGTGTAATGTTCAATGTGAGAGATTGGAGTGAGAGAGTGAGAGAGAGAGAGAGAGATGCCAAGGGAAAGGAAAAGATGAAAATGACGGGGGAAACCAAACTTGTACAAAGTACGAGGAGAGTCGGTTGTATATAGTTGTAGTCTGTGTAGAACAAGTCGACTGTAGAAACTTGCCAGCTCTAGTTGTACAGATATTTGTATTTGTATTTTCTACAGACGAAGAGAGAGAGTAGAAAAATGTGGATGTGTGTGGCGATGGAATTGCAGGTCATTTTTCGCAATATCTGTCGGTGAAAAGTTGGGTGGAATCCATGGTATGGTATTCCATCGTATCTCTCCGTCTTTTCCTTCTCTCTCTCTCTCTGTCTTTCTCTCTCTCTCTTACAGCCATATCTCTCTTCGAGTTCTGGCTTGTCATGTCATTCCTACCAATCTAACAGTCTAACTCGAATCCATGTGTTTTCCTCTATTTTTCCATTAGATGTATGTCTCTCCCTGTGTATTGTGCACATATATATATATATCTATATATGTTGTGTGTATCATTCTAATAAGAGTCTACTTAAGTTCAGTCAAGCTTGAGGGAGTCAAAAAGTCCGTCTAGATTAGTACAAGAGCACGCAGAGGTTTCTTGCTTTTCCCCTCTCTCTCTCTCTCTCTCTCTCTCTCTCATTTCTTTCATTCTTTAGACTTAGCCGAATTTTTCCTAGACTCGTAATCCTTCTTCTCTTCTATCATCATTTTTCATTTTCATTTCCACAAAGTCTTTTTTTTAAAAAAAAGACGGGGGAATCCGTCAACAGTCAAAAGTCAAAAGTAGAAAAGGAGAGTCAGTAAACAAGATTTGATTTGACTCGAGAAACTCAACAGAGTTAATTCCACAGATTTTTACATTCTGTAGATTTTAGCTTTCCTACTTTTATTTATTCCATGGAACATGAAATGTCGTTCTAAAGAGATGTTTAAACATATTTCCACATGAGTCATGAGGAGTAATGAAATGGATCCGGCAAAAATAATTAATAATTAGATTCTTTTCCAAATGTTCTACATGCATAATTAAATTAAATGATGATGTAAACTAACATGTTTCTCTCTTCCTATCAACCAGTTTTGTATTTGTATTTATATTTGTATCTGTATCTGTGTTTATATCATCATCATCAGCATCCTTGGCATTGAGAAAAAGTCATCATTATTGGGACTCAAATCTCATCGGGAAGAAACTTGACTTACGTGAGTCGAAAGGATCTGAAGGAAAATGGATATTTTTTTCTTCTTGATGCAAATCAAATCTTATCTTATCATTTTACACTTGGAAATAGTTGTGTTCCTCTTATCTTTGCGTAATAAGGAGATAAAGGGGAAATAAAAACCAGTAGGCTCTTGTTTCGTACTTTCAACTTGGCATTTCCTATACAGACATTATGTTTATATACACGAGCAAGCCACGATACGCGTCTATCCATATCTCCTCATGTATATGTGTATTCCAAACCAATCGATTTTTCTCGAGCTCCAGTCTGTCATATTGATAGCTCCTCGTATTCACATGGAATTGTCACACATTATGTACAACTCCCGTATATAAAAATATGAAGGTACACACACACACAAACACAACACAAGAATACGATGCAAAATGCAATTTTCAATTCAACTCGGAGAATCTCTCTCTCTCCCTCTTAAATGAAAAGACACACAAACAAATGAAAATCCAGGTCTTTAGGCGCTTGACTATGTATTTTTGTTGTGGAACGAAAAAAACTCCATCAATGTTTACATGTATGCAAGTCACGACAAGTATTTCATTTACTTAAAGAAGAAATTCTCCTCCTCCTCCAAAGAATTCCAGCTAACAGCTGAAATAACTGTCATTCGAATTTTCTGAGGGACAAAATTTATTTTTAAGCTCATTTCCCTCTGATTCTCCTTCAACAACAAATATGTGAAGAGTTTGTATTTGGATTTTGTACAACATTTTTCCAGAAATATCAAATGAAAAAATACGCGAGTTTTTTTGAAGAGGAAATGCAAAATGATTTTGTACTGATACACACACACACACACACACAGGGATCAACATGTGCAATGCACAAAGTGAATGCAGTTGTTGTAAATTTGTAAAAAAAAAAAATCTTTGAGATTTCTAGATTCTTTTCCATAGGAAAATTCTGTGTGTGTGTGTGTAGATATCGTATAGCTTCAGGGAAAGGAAACGTGTAGATTGCAAAAAAATAAAGAAGGAAAAATAAAGATAGAAAAAAAAATTTCCGCTGTTGATTTTGGCTGGAAAGTGAGCACACGTAGAGGCTGAGAGTATCATGATCAGTATCATTATGTACAATGTACAATAAATCGACCAAATGTGTGGATACGGCCACGGCCCGGTGCTCTCTCTCTCTCTTCCTCTCTTTTCTTGATTCTGACAGTGGCATACGCCAGTTGGATTTTTGTTTTAAGATTTTCCCTGTAAGACTGATAGTGATATGGATATGATAATGTATTAGTATTAGTATCGGCATTAGGGATTAGTATAGAGACCAAGACGGAGAAAGAGAGATGAAGATGGAGAAGTTATCATTGAATTCCCTATTCCGTATGTGTATTTGTATTTGTATTCTTTTTCCTTTTCTCTTCCCAGCTCCGTATTCCGTATATGTATCTTGTGTTCAGTTCCTATTCCTATTGCTACTGCTACATATCGTATATATTTCCACCCATGACCATTTTCATTTTCGATTTCGATTGCCGTGTGTATTCCAACTGAATTTCCCATCTCTCTTTCTCTCTCTCTTTCATTCTCCTCTTGAATTTTCGCCTTTGCGTTTGGTTCCTTCCTTTGGTTGACGAATGGTTATGATGGGGAATGTATGTTTCCCAAATGGATGGTCATAGGAAACCCATAGGAAGGCTGAAGGCATTGGTTGTCGAGTGGTTTCATATCTCCATGGCATGATGTGATATGGATATGACTACGGACTACGAACTATATGGATATCCCCGATGAGTCGAGAGCTTCCCTTATGTACATGTACACGCAAGCATGGAGATCCATATGAAAATGAAACCCATGGAAATGCATACAAGGAAAGAGAGAGAGAGAGAATCTTACTTTTGATGTTACTTTACATTACATTACCCCTTACGTATGCAAGCCACGAAAAGGAATCATGAATGGATCTCTTCTCTTCATTTTTTCCGCACTTTTCTCCCTCCCTTTTAAATGACAGACTGCTTTTCTTTTCTCTCTCTCTCTCTCTCCATATCCATCCATATCTTTTCTGCTCTGCTTCTTTTCCAGAGTTGGAGTTGTGTTTCTCTCTTCCAAGTGTGTTCTGACTCGGAGAGAGCTCTGTCTTTGGCCCTGACTGTGGCTCTGGCTCTGGCTCTAGTCAGCCATCCAACCATTCCATTTCTTTACCTCCAGTGTTTCTCTCTCAGTTCTCTATCCTCCCTGCATATAGATTGCTATTGGGGATTCACCATCGACATTGTTTTATCAGTTGGTCTCTCTCTCTCTCTCCGTCTAAACTTTGAGTGAGTAGGGAGAGCTTGGGCTTTTTCAACTTCAACCTGAAGCTCAAGCGGATTCTACACACTACTGGAACTCTCAAATTCCCTCATAGACAACAGAACAGGGAAGAAGAGAATGCGAAGGAGAACGAGAAAGAGAAAGAGGACTCATCCTCATCCTCATTCTGGAATCTCAAAACTGGAGATGGAAATGGAAAAAGTACACACACATACGTCATAGATAGACAGGCTTCGTTCTTGTTCCAATACAAAAATACAATATTGACTACAGACGGAGAGAGAAAGAGAGATAGAGAGAGAAAGAAAGAGAGAGACGAGCTGCTTTCATCATACCTAGATTTTTGAAGCTTCCGTGGCTTATCTATATAGCCTATACAATTTCCATATTATGTACCTATCGTACACTATGGCTTCAGAAGTTTTAAAATTTCCTACAGAGAGAATCCTTCAGAGTTCTACACTGTATACTGTAAACTGTATATTGACAGTCTCTAGACTGTGTCCCCATATGTAAAGTTTCATTTCCTTATTATGGATATTGGTGAATGTTGAGTGGATGCTAAATCATCATTAAGACCCTCCTCTCTCTTTCACTTGTAATCATAATCATGTAGTCAAAAAATCATAATCCAGCTCACTCCAAAAAATTCCGCTATGTATCCTTTGATTATTGGATTTGAATTTAGGTTTGACATGGTGAGGACTGAGTGTGTATGTAAATTTCCAAGTGTGTGTGGGTGCTGTATGTACATATATTCAACATCCGAGACACGATTACATTACAGTCATTACACTCTTCTTCTGTATTTCTATTTGGTTATCAGGAGAGTTGAAGTGGAAGTGTGTTGTGTGTGCGTATATACACAGATCTGTGTATATTTGAGTATGTACGGGTTCTGTCGTCTAATGGCTATCAAATATCTTGTTGGTGTGTTATCAAATCAATGATAACTTATCATCAAGCCCAACCCGTTCCAAACTCTACATATGACATATGAGTTATGGCGAGTGTACCCGTATACTCTGTTCGTATACTATGTACTGTAAATGCGACTTGTCGAGAACATTTTGATATGGATAGACTTCATTCTTCATTGTTGCTGCTACTGCTACTTCTTCCAACTCATGTATGCCGAGTCATTTTTCATATTTCTTTCATATTCTTTCATATCCCGTTTTCCTTGCGTAAGATATTTTAAATATGAGAGTGTACGAAATGAGAAGGAAAGAGTACGGAGAAATCTGTTAATTTGACCAGGCTCGTTAAAGTGTTATAAGATGAATTAAAAACAACAGGCCTAGTGTTAACTTGAATGAAATGTAAGTGATGGGGAGTATTTTTGACACGTAAAAAACTAGTCAAATGCATAAATTAATAATCTTTGAAATATAATACGGTTTTTACTACTATGAGTATGAGCATTGCTATGGCTATGAGCTATGACGAGTCCAGCACACACAACAAATACATGTGAAAAGACTCAGCAGACTTCAAACTCCCGTCTCTCTCTCTCTCTCTCTCTCTCTCTCTCTCTCTCTCTTTCAGTTTTTTAAAGACGGAGTTTGAATTCGAACTCGAACTGGAGAGAGAAACAGTTGGGAGAGATAACGTGGAAAAAAAGTCAATCTTGTCGTAAATTCATACAAGGAATTTTGTTTCACATCTTGATATGATGCGATATGATTGGGATTTGACTAACAGTCACAGTTACACATTACTGTCTGAACCTTTTCCTCAGTTAGAATTCGAGAATTTGAGCTGTTTCACTATTCTCTGTTCTTTTTTTATGTATATGTATATAGCTAGAGAGAAAAAAAAAGTCTGGAGTTGCTCGTGGGGTTTGTTTTTATAATAAAATCTAGAACGTTATTATTGTTTACATGATAGAATTTTATTCAAGTTGGACTAATAGTAATGGGGGCTCATGTCATGTCCTGTACTCGCATAGTATTCGGTTCCATTTTGCAGATCAAGATTTATAATATCTATATATAATGTGTAAAGTGTGGTATCTTTACGACCATCATTCTCACTACAATATGCTCCATTTTATTTCCATTAAATGAACTTAGAGCTTCTCAGCTCCAGTTTGAAGTTTCTATAGGAAAAGTCTCGTGGCTCGTATATATAGGCTCTCTGAAAAAAATTCAATTCAAAATGAAAGGTCTACTCTGCACGACTGAACTCGAATTAGATTTTCATTTCTGTGTACTCCCGTCAGAATATAGTAATATGTCAATTTTGACATTTTTAAAGGAAATTCATGGAGAGAATCGACTCGAGACAGAGTTTAAAATATCTAAAAATGTCCTGGAATTTTCAATGTATCTATTTTGGGGATGCTCCTAAACATTTATTCATTTTAAAAGGCCCTCATTTTGTCAAAATATCCCATCTTTTGTCATCTTCATCCTTTAGAAAAAGAAAAGAAATGCATGTACTTTGTTTGTCTAGTCTCACTCTCAAGTTTCAAGTCTATAAAATTGTATTTACCATAATAATATACCTTTAAAGAATTACAGATATTAAAGCATCGCTTCATTTACGTCAATAAATACAGCTCACAAAATGTTAAATTGGAGTTCAAAACGCGGATACAGGATTTTTCTAGTTATGATTTACATTGGTAATAATAATAATAAAAACACATTCCGTACAATTGATTGGGGATCGATGCAATCATAAATCATTAAATATTGACGAATTGAGGGGAAATGCAGAGCTCTACGTCTGGTCAAGTGCACTGATTGTGAGTTTATTTTAAAAGCTACATGTTTTTCATGTGCATCAATTAGGATTTATTGTGGAGGAATATCGACAATGTGAAGTGTGTAGAGTTTTTATTTTTTATTTTCAACTTTCAAACTTGGAACCGAAACGGAATCATTTTTATCCCTATCGAAATCATGCGATTCTATATGCCATGTACATATTTATTATATATATATATATATATGCTGGGCTTTGCGTATCTTTATTCTGTATCTTATGTAATATACAGCAACTTGAAGAATCCTCCATAAAAATTTCTTCAACTGTACCTTTGACTTGAGAGTTGTTACGTCATTAGTCGCTACCCTATGTCGAGGACTCATCCTCATCCTCATGCTCGCTCTCCAAGAGAGAGAGAGAGAGAGAGAGCGAAAGAGAGTCCCATTTCAATTATCACCCTACCCCTGTGCCCTGTGCTTCGGCCATTGATCTTAAGCTCTCTTCCATTTAGATTTAGCCTGAGCTCGAACTCCTAAACGTGTCAAATACATACACAATTTTTTTTTTGAATCTCCAACAAATTATAACGAGTGCCCTTTTCTGCCTATATACTATATACTGCCTCTATATTCTCTCTCTCTCTCTCCCAACCCTCAGCTCTCTTTCCATTTCCAATTCAGGCACACAAGGAATTCTCTCTCTCTCTTCCATTTAAAATCACTCCACTATGTACTATTGTATTGTAAAGCTACATACAACTTCAACTGCAGATACAAATGTAATTCACAATCGATTTGAGGATTTGAGATTACAATTTTTTTATCGTGGTTTTTAAAAATGTATTGATGATTCACAGTACAAAATATTGAGCTTATTTTAAATATACGTCTTGGGGTGACAAGGATTTGAGTGAGAAGTGATACATTTTGTGCATGTACAATTCTGTGAGTCTGAGTAAAAAAAAAAATTCCCCTTGACGTTGTGAAGGCGTATAAAAAGTGGAGGGAATTTGGAGAGAATCTCTCATAGCCAGCAGTGGAGTCATGTGCTGGAGCTATAGCTGGAACTTGAGCGACTAGAGGAGCAGTTGTATGTAGTGGGAGTTGGAAGAGAAAGAGACAGAGAATGGGACTGGGACGACAGAACATAAGGTGAAAGTGGCCACTAAACATCATAACAGTAACCGTAAAGTACAGTAGTGGGGGAGGAATAGGGTAATCGTAGCCGGTTTTAGGGGTACTAATAGTCTAATGACCATTTTGTTGATGACAGCCTTACGCTTTAACCATCTCATCTCAGCTCAGCTGGGCAACTCATCCGTTGTTCCGTTGTCCTCTTATAATTCACCATAGAGAGAGAGAGAGACAAGGACAGTAACAGAGTCTGACTCGGAGGAAACATCCCACACTCCACCATCATCCTTTACCATCTCTCATCCAAACAAACACTTGATAATACAATGACAATGGAGACTGGCGACAGAGAGAGAGAGAGAATGAGAGAGCAAACCGACAAGCCGTTTCATTTTCAACAACTATCTCTATAACTATAACGATTACGATTACTGCAGCAACGATTCAACAACAACTTTGTTCAGATAGTTCATCTATTACGACTATTACGACCATTACGCTTTTGACTACTCGAAAATGTGTGTACTCACACTTTATTCTACGCATCCACCATTTTCTCCACTGTACAAACTATACAACTACAAATATCTTCTTGTTTATGTTCCTTTAGTGCATGTAAATTGTGGACGGGGAGACATTTCAAATGACTTCTTCTTTGACTTGTTTCCCTGTGTGTCTTCACCCTTTCCACAGTCAAAGCGCCAAACCATGGCAAATTGTAAATGGGATTAAACTTGTTTATTAAATAAAACGCGAGTACTTATTGTTGGACTTTCAACCCTAGAATCGACTCTACATTTGTGTCTTAACTCAACACAATTAAATTGCATTCGGATTAGGATTTCGTGGATATTAATTCATGGGAATGTGAAAATTGTGTAGTAATTATTTAATTGGATTAGCCACCACACACGTTTCCCTTTCATTCCTTGATTCCTGGCTATCACAAATTTCTTTATTATCTGTCAACTGCAATCATCTGGAACAAGGACTAAAGGGCCGCGGTTGTAAAGTAACAACTAGTATAGAAATACTGCAGATAGTTGAGGAGCATGTGGAAAGTAGATTTACAATTTAGATTTAGAATGTACAGAGTTTCATTTTCCAAATGAAAATGACAAGTCATAAAGTTTGGTTGTGGGTTGGGATGGTCCCGAAGGCGAAAACCGGAACACAAAATGATTCATAATTAATACGGTGAGGTGTTTATAGAAGCAATTTTAGATGCTGTAAATAAGTGGAGAATGGAGAATGGAACGAGAATAGAGAGAGAGAGAGAGAGAGAAAACAAGGAATGAGACGATTGTATAATCATAATATATTGTGTGTGTTGTATATTTGTGTAAATGTAAGTGTGTTTGGTGTGTGTGGTCGGTTCGAGAATTTAATTAGTGTCAAAATCATGTTCTCATTATGACTCAGGCGGTGAGGAATGGAATGAAGCGTGTGTCTGTATCAGATCATCATTAAATTTAATGACGGTACAAGAGAGAGAGAGAGAGAGCAACCATTAGACTTGTACACAGGACTAGAGAAACAACTAGAGAGAGAGAGAGAGAGATAGAATTATATCGTATATACGAACACCAACACCCCTGAACTGTCTGAACTTATATACATAATCCACATACCACTCCACACTTACATTCACACTTGAAAACATTGAATTGAATTGAATACTCCTCCACAACCCACTTGCTCTTGTGCATATGCATATATGTACACAATCCTCGATATCTATATGCATCTTTGAATGTGGAAAACAAATGGAAATAGTCCTAGTCGTTTTTATTCCCACTTCATTGTCGTCACGTACATATATACCTAACCCGTCTCTGTACAGAGTACAGACATGTATGTGTATGCGTATATGTATTGTATACACGAACAGAAATGCAATGACGATAAATAGGAATACGTACACACAGTCTATCTATATGTAACTCTTTAGTGTAGTTGTAGTTTACATATGGTATACATACACTCCTCATATTTATATTTATATTATGGTAAGCAAAGCCACGCGTTCTCCATCACCAAAAACTTAATACCAAAAAAACCACGAATATCAATACAATGCAATGAAATTTCTCCAACCCAACAACAAACTACACACACCTTTTTGCTCAACACTTTCTTAGTTCTTAGTCTTATTGTTAGTAAAAAAAAAAGTTCACAGAGTCGAGTTAAAATCAACCACTGTGTGTTCACTAGGTAATTGAATAAAAACTGTACAGATTAAGTTTCCATATTACTCGACAACCCAATGATTTTTACTGTTTTTAGAGTTCTGAGGCTGAGAATCCAGTCGGAAAGTGACCAAAGTCATGAGATAGGCGTGAGCTTTATGTACAATAATATATGTATGTATTTCCACTTTGATTTGCCTATAGTCTTTACACACTTGCATTTATACGATTTGTGTGCATTTCGTATGTCGTGTATGCATTTGGAAAGTGAGCGACTATCTGCGAAGGACCGCATGCAGTCTTGTCCATGTTAATGTCCATCCATTTGGCTAGATGAGACGGCTATACAAAGTACAAACTGAGTATACGATTTTTTTCTCTTTTCATCTTGTTTTTGACTGCTGGTAGTAGTAGTAGTTTTTTTTTGTATGGGCTCATTCTCATTCTCATTCTCATTCTGGCTATATTGCTGTTGCTGTTGCGGTAGTCAAAAACTCGAAAAAGAAATGTATATACGATATAAATATAGTACACACTTTTGTTTGTACAGTAGTTACATGGAGAGTTTGTGTGTGTGTGTGTGTGGATTTTTCATGCTCGCATTGGTTTTCATGCCTCCTGCAGCGACATCCTTATCTTGAACGATGATAGTCCACATGCAAACTCTTGAAAACTAACTCATTTTAAGTGTTCCGCAAAAATTTTCATCGTCTGATAAATATACTAAATACAGAAAATTCACTCAAGGTGGTCTAGGGGAGGGAGTGAGAGAGAGAGAGAGAGACGGAGCAAGTTACATAGAACAAGAGAGAGAGAGAGAGAGAGAGAGATAGAGAGAGAAGAAAATTTAGTAAGTGTTGTTCAGCGTGACAAGATTACCCAAGAAAATTACACCCTGGCTTGTCTCATACATTATTCATATTTACTTTGTGATAATCTTCTGCAAACAGGATATTTTATTCCGTTTATGTAGGCTTTTTCATCATTCCCCACCGTCCATTTACCAGTATTCACCATTTCACCTTTCCACTAACATTTACTTTGTTCACCATGTAAATATTGTAAATACAAAATATGATAAATATTTTGTATTTTCAAAAAATCTATACAATCTCAAAGTGTCGGATGACAAACGTCAGTCATTTGACAGATTTTTTAATATACCTACCTACAAAAAAAAAAGTAACAATTGACTTGACAATATTCCAACAATCACAACAAGAATTTTAACAGTCAATATTTTTATTCACATTAACTTGAATACACAATGGATGACAATTTTTTTTATCATTGCCCAAATGCATTTGCATTTAATAAACATTTTATGTATGCACAAGCCCACACTTTTCAACTGTATAGATATGTCAGTTGATCGTTTTGATCCAGCCGAATTCATATTGGAATGGGAAAACGATACTTTGGACTTGGATTTTTTTTCAATGTTCATCTTGTGGATGACGAGGAAAAGAAGAAGATTCAAGTCGTAAAAATATTGTTTGTCTATCAATATGGATAGTTAAATCGGGATTTGTTGGATGGATGAGAATCTTTGTCAGGGCTAAAAATACATATATATACCTATACACGCCCAACTCCAAACTCTACTCACCAACTTATGCATACATATATGAATTTTAAATATCCGCATCCACACACACACACAAACACACATAGTTCATGTACTTGTATTTATCCATGTTCCTATAGTGAAGAGAGAAGTAAGGAGAAGGACGGCAAAAGGAGAAGAAAAAATTCTGTTAAAATTTCCCAAGTCTCTTTTCTTTTTATGCAGATGCACGTCTATACGATAGAAACGATGTGACTCTGCGGCCGACCTTAGAAACCAAACCAAAGTACATACAAAACACACACACACACACATAGACAACAGCAGACAGTTTCGGAATACTTTGTATTTATTTTCATATGCTCGTTTCTATGTACACAGGGGCAGACACGGCAAATGCTCCACACCGAAAAATTCCAACACTTCAACTTGGTGGACTCTCACATGGGAACTTCCACACACACACACACACACATTTTGTATACACAATCAGACTGTTTTTTCATACGGACACTTTGCCTATATGACTATGAACATGAACATGACGAGGACGATGATGATGAGTGACGATATATCTTAGTGACGATGAATTTTTAAATAAAATTGACTACATATACGATACTACACGAAACTCTGTTGAACTGCTAGAATTTCTAAGGGGATTCTCTACAACGATGACGAGGACGATGATGATGAGTTCCCTCAGGAATATTTAACCATTCTTTAATTTTTTAAACTCCTTCTTTAGTCTTCCTCTGTCACTTATGTAAATTATGATTATTATTTACATAAATGACTAAAATGAAATCCTTTGACTATTATTGAGATTTCGTGTCCCTGCAATTTGTCCACGATGATCCCAATTGTTGTAGAGGTAGACTCTTGAATAAACTTGGAATACAAATACAAATACAAATGATATAAATAGACTGCGGTAATGGAATGACAAATTATTTTGGTATTCATATTCATATAGTATCATCTCATCTCATCCTGTACATACAGTTAGTGAGGAGAGACTTTGTGTGTGCTAATGCTATGCTAATGCTGAGAACCTACAGTTTACACACAAACAAGGATCTCTTTTGAATACATCAGAGGTTAATATTTATTGGCTGTATTAAGTGGTACGGCAGTTAAATGTATTTTGCATACATTACTTTGTTTTTTTTACATGCATTCAAATTGAAAGTGTAAAGAAAGACGGGATTTTCTTTCTCATTGGCGCATAATTAAAGCTACATACGTATACATATACATATTGCCATTGCGGCTTGTCCCCGTCTTTCTTTGACATTCAAATTTCCTAAAGGGGTTATACGGACATTTTGAACGGACAAATTGAATTGGGAGAAATACGATATATTTATATATGGAAATACTGAAAGCCATTTTGTATGTACAATGAAATTTCTAATAGTATTGTTGTGATTGTGATCGATAGTCACAAATGTAATTGCTCATTACATTTTAATCATTTTTGATGGTGAATTTTGGGAAGGAAATGGAAAGTTATGTATGAGAAATGAGAATGCATTTGCTGTGTATAATGTGTATTAGTATTTTACCAATGGGTGATCGAGATTTTCGTTTCCATTTTCAAACGGTTGACAGTTTGACATGGATTTAGTGCAGAATTTGGACTTGAGGGGTTGTACATAAAAGTATATACGTACGTATATGAGAAAGAGTGAGTGAGGATGGAAGAGCGATTGGGAAAAAAGTGGGAAGAGTGTGACTGTTGGGTTTTTATGAGATTTAGAGGTAAGAGGAGCAGCTAAACACTAAATAAATACAATGTAATATGAATGTAATGTTGGTCGACTTGAATAGAGTTACAATCCCATTGGTTCTGGTTTGGGGCTTTGACATGAAGAACAAATGAGAGCAGAGGTAGAGATTTTAAACTTTTAACGTCTTAGTGACCCTCAGCGAATGCCTTCATTGTGATTTCACATGATATTACATGTAAATGTGTATAAATATAATTGTATAGCTTTTTTTCCGGGTCGATACAGGTGAGGAGGTGAAGAAAGTGCATAAGCCAGACGGTATAGAATATAGAAATAGGAATATAGGAATGGAGACGACATGTATACTGGAAAAAGTCACCTCAAATCACATTCACATCCACAAATCGTGTACAATAAAAATACTCTGGATATTCTTTAGTCCATATACGATAGTGTACATGTATTGGTTCTCGGTTCTCATAAATATAAATATCAATTTCCATGTGTGTAAAAGTTTGTCTAACATCCTCAATGAATGTGAATTGACTGTATCAAGTATTGAGGGAAGGGAACGAAAGAGAAAAAAACCATTCGTGCCACTAATAATAATAATCTTTGGAGGAAATCAATCGAGCGAATTTTAGCTTTAAAATTATGAAAAGGTGTTGAAAACCTCGTCTTTTGTATTCTCCATACTCGTTGTCGTCGCAGTCCTGTATGAATTTCACATGTTGATGATGATGATGATGGGATTTCGTTGGTGTAATAGTAGGTATAAAATAGTCCAACCATGTCATGAATGGAGAAAATCTTGCATGATGAACAAATTTTTCTACTCACCGTCACCAATCTCCATTGAGTCAAGACATGCGTCCATTCCATATATATCCAAAGAAATTCAAAGAATGAGAATGAGAGGATGTGTGTGTGTGTGTATGGATTTTACTTTTCTTTCTTCCTCTTTTTTATTTTGAAAAAAGGGTTAAATAACCCTGTTATTTTATGTTGAGCTCTATGTTTAAAATGTGTATGAGCTACAGGATTTTTTTTGTTGCGAGGAATTGACGTGACGTGTTTATTCTGGTAAATTTTACTTCTTTGCCGCAACGTTTTTCTTCTTCTTCTTCTTCTTCATCTTCCGAACCATCTAAATTATTTTATTCAAAAGGCCAGAATTTATTTTCGGATTTTTTTTCTCTCTTCCTCTTTTTCTCGTTCGTCTTCTTTGGCGCTCTATATGAAACGGAAAGAGAGTCTGACCGCTGTTAGCTTTTTTTACTACTGTCGACACTGCGACTATATCTCCGTTTTTTTCAACGTTTACAATATAGAGCTTACGTCTAATCCGTAGTCGGTACTACTTTACTCTATTTTTTCCTGCTCTTTACTCCAACAGACCAAGATTCTAGATTTACTATTTACTGTACAGTCCGCTTCAGCTTATGTCAAGATTGAATGAGAACTAAAACCTCAGATTTCTTTATCACAAGTCAGAGATTCGGAATCGCATTTGATTAGAAAATTTTCCATAATCATTATTATTATTATTATTTCTCACGTGGTTTTCTATAAATTAAATAAGTACTACTTGTTTTGTTTTGTTTTGTTTTTTCCCCTTTATGAAATCGTTTAACTGATTGTGAGCGGACGGAAGAAAGACTTAAATCTTGCTCAATTGAAATTTAGTTTTAACCTCAAGAAAATGACGGATAGTGTGTTTTAGTGTGTGTGTGTGTGTGTGTTTTGGGTTTTCTTTGGAATAAAACGAGGGCTCATATCGGCATAGGTCCCCCGTAAACCAAATAAATACTGGGTCTGTTCAGTTTTAATACATTACCATGTAGTTTGGGAAATTAGAGAAGGGAAAAGCAAGTGCATAGTGGAAAAGCAAGTCGGCAATTTTCTCCTGTTTT
The DNA here is from genome assembly GCA_034699125.1 of Gisinianus flammeolus. NCBI lineage: Eukaryota > Metazoa > Arthropoda > Collembola > Symphypleona > Katiannidae > Gisinianus > Gisinianus flammeolus. Next base: position 45,394 of record JAIUND010000103.1, on the reverse strand, counting down.
TGGTGGACTCTTTTACTCCTCGTCATCTCTGTGGTGTGATGGTGTGAGGATGACGGTGATGGCTCCGTTCCTTCTCCGTTTGTTTTCTCTCCTTCAACTACTAGAACAATATGCAAGATTCCTTAAATACTCTGTTGGCCAGAGAGAGAGAGAGAGAGAAGAACGTTCATTCATATGACATGACATACATGTTAACTACGGAAATTAGTCAAGCATACAGATAGAAAGAATAAGAGACAGAGAGAGAGAGAAAGAGAGAGAGAGAGAGAAGACTAACATGAGACAGCTCATGTATTTCAAGTCTCTTGGTATCTTTATCAGCAGTTCCAGTCTTTAAAAAAACTGCATTCTATAACTTTTTCTCACTTCCTCACTTCCTTTTTTCTTTTCGTTTTTATCGTGTAAACGAAAAATCTGCCTTCTTTATCTTTTTCCTCTCTCCTCCTCCGTTTTCAACAACTCCGGACGAGCTCGTGCTTTGTGTATGTCTATGCGTAAATTAACTTCCGGAGAATAAAAGGATATCGTCTAGGCACATGGTTTTTGACGTATTTTTTATGAATTAGAATTACACTGAAATCCTCACGCTGGTTGTTGACTGTCATTTCCCACTGCCATTCAGTTAATTTTAGACGTTCAAACTGAATGCTTCAAAGATAAATTTGGTGTATAGGCACGATTGGGAATAGTATAAGACTCAATAAAAATCTCATTTTGTTTTTCCATTAATGTTGGTGATATACTACAATTAGGTATGTACAAATACAAAGTGGGAACATATATGGAAACTCATTCATTCACTAACAACTAACAAAAACTGAGGGATTATCCATATCTGTGCATTCACAAAGAAGAACTAGAGAGAGAAAGAGAGCGAGGAGGAAATATTCATTGGTTTAAGAAATAGTAGACTGCCTGGGGGCACCGTCGGAAACATTATGATGATTATGGTGATGATGATCATCATGGCAATGGTTGGTTTAAGTAGTAGTATGGGTTTACACTCGATAGTGGCTGGCTGGATGACTCGCTCGTTGGCACAGTCGTAGTACACATACACATGCTACACAACACACACCGTCCTCCTCTCTCTCTCTCTCTCTCTCTGTATTCTGTATCGTCCACATACCATACCGATAGTCTGTACATACTGCGTATACTGGTACTGTATGTAGTCTGTGGTGTGGTGCGGGGTGTGAGATTACTAATGGACCATCATCCTCAACTCTGAAACATATATTTTGCATTTTATTCCTCGTAAAACTACTACGCTATGATGTCAAGTTGATTTTTCATCTTCCTTCAAACCCACTGACTCCTTTTCCTCCCGTATCTTTTCCTTTCTCTCTATATCTCTCTCTCTCTCTCTCTCGTCTTTTCCCTTTCTTTCCTTTTTTTTATTGCATTATATTTTCCTTTCAAACTTTTATTTCAGGCTATATAAACTCCCTTCATTCTTTTCCCCATTTCTTTAACTCACTCACTATTTTCCCTATTTTCCCTGGAATTTCTCCTTTGATAGTGTCTGTACTTCATTTGTTTAGACAATTCATTGATTTCCTCACCGTTTTCCGTACAATTCAGTGTATGTAACAGTGTAAATAATTGTTAATCAATTCAAAATTCACAATTTACACACTTTGCACACACAGAGACAAATAGGGAACTTTTCATAAATACTGGAGACTGACTGCCTGAAAATTTAAATGTAAAAAATCCATTTCCCCTTCGTAATTTATAAAATGACGAATTTAAAGTCTAATACAAAATACAGCTGGAAAATATATTGGGGGAAAAAAGGAAAAGGCGGAATTCCGATTCGATTCTCCAAATTCCCAATAGACTTTTGATCAGATTCAGTGGAATTCCCCGTAGGAGGAGGAATAAATTTTGGAGGAAGGAAGCGCAAGAGAGAGAGAGAGAGAGAAATTTTGGGGAAAAGGTTGTCAGTGATGTCGTGTGATGAAGTACTCGAGGAGAAAAGAGAAAAAATTCAGAGTGTATAAGGAAAGTGGATTGTATTCGCGTTCTCCATGTCAGATACATAATACAAATGCACACTGTCATTTGACAATGTGCATTCGGATGGATGGTGAGGGTGACTGTGAATTAGCATTAAGTATATACATAGAATCAGAAGAATCGAGTGAATATTACGAATTGTATCATTACTAAAGTTGCATCAGTATTCCTCATTCCTCATCAGCATCAGAATCCTGATTCTCTAAATAGGCAAAGGATAATTCAATGTGGACAAAAATATACGTAAAGAAAATAAAAGCATATGGATGATTGTGAGTGAGGAGTGCACAGGGAAAAAATCTTTCAAGTGAAAAATGCTGAAGAAGGTTAAACATCGACGATGAGTCGATACACAAACTATACAAACTCACGCTCACACTCACACTAAATATGTACACATAGACGACGTACGTTGAGAGAAGAGAACTCGTAGTCTTCGTATTTGTATATATTTGGAGCTGAAACCTACCAACTAACATGCCAAGGGTTGTGTGTAGCTGTGAGAATGTGGAATATGTACATGTACCTACACAGTTGTATATATGTATACATAGTCCGACACACGCTTTGTATAGTTAGTACATATACAGATAGTTACACAACAACTACCACTACCACCACTACTACTATGAAAATGGAAAGCAGGGGGAGGCTTCTTGATTACATGTATCGATTGAGCAGGAAGTCTCTCCTCACATCGTATCGTCGTCGTCGAAAAACTCCCAAGCAGATGCTTCCCGCTGCTATTTTACTCCTCAATCTCAATGGGACATCGCAAGGCAGTATATATATATGTGTAACAAAAACCTACCTCCCGTTGTATCAAATACAAATTAAATTCAAGAGTCCACCATGCTCGCATCATGTCCATGTACACGTACACGAGCCTCACATACGATACAATTCGTCTATGGATACAGGATACATAACATATTACATAACATGAGCAACTTGTACACATATATTTTCCAAATCTCGCGTTTAGATATTCAGAATTCAGATTTATATACGATGATGATGATGATGATGATGATGATGGTGATGGAATGGAAACCATGCGAATAATTCTTCATCAATCTGTTTATACTTACAAACGACGACGGAGAACCCCAGTAGAAAAAATGTACAAATCATCACATTTAGTATCAAATCATCTCATCTAATTCAGTAGTTGTTTCCTCCGCTCCAAATCTATTTTCTCTCGTTCATGTCCATTTGGACCGTCATCTAAATTCATGTGTGTAGATTTTTCCAATCATTTTATTATAATTCTTTACACACTAGTACAAAAGTAAATATATGAATCAGAATTTTAAATATGAAGAAGAAGGAGAAGAAGAAGAAAAAAAATACGCTGACTTCCACTGAGTTTTAAACTTCGTATCTGATGAATCTGATCCTTGTTCAACCAATACTGATAAAATATGCATGAAGCGACATGTTACTCGTGTAATTATGTAATTCATAGTCATCAGATCGTGACTTCTGAATTTCAATTTCCAATCTGTCCTCATTATCGTATAAACTTGACCACCCTCATTGAATAATCTTGAACGTTGAACTCATTCCTAATTTCTAATTTCTGCTGTTGCTCCTTATTAGTCCAGCTGCTCTTCTTTTTTTTATTCATTGACCAAAAATGAGAATCCAGTCCAGTCGAAGAGCAGGAAAAACATATCTGTATGTATAGACAACAAAAATGACTGAATTTTGTTTTATCCATAGATGACAACCCAATATTTTGAGGGGTCTATAATTTTACTTTTCCAGCCATGGAAATGAACATTTTAACAAAATATTATTAAATGTCCATTCTTCATTCGCTATGCGGTTAAAAAACGTATTAAATGTGAAGATGTATTCCGATTTCTCAGTACACCACTCCCAGGAAAGATAACTCATGTGTGTAGGAAAACAGTGAGTTCATTTTATTTATAGCCATCTCCATGCATATTTTTCCAAAAGTTTGTACAATTTATTAATTTATCTGATCGAGAGAAGGGAAAAGATAAGAGTTTTTTCATATTTTGAGAAACCACCATCTAACATCCACCAACTATACCAATACAACATAGATAGTATAGTAGATAGACATAGAACATAGAGCAAGAACAAAATATCTAGTAATATTCAAATACATATGACGAAGCCGTTAAGAAAACCCACCACTCGCGACTTTCTAGATTCCGAGTTATAGCGCCTTGAATATTTTTCGGCTGTTTGGCGCGTACATAAGTTGCTCAATGATTTTAAATTCAAGAGCAAAAAAACACAAATCATCGGTTTAATTTAATTTCGAATTTTAAGAACATTTTAACGACGATTTTAAATCAGTAAAATGGGTTTAAACTTATACTAAAATATTCTCCACGTTCTGTTGTCCATGTAAATATGGAATAAAGTGATTTTCCGCGAATGGTGAGTTTTCTGGTAGAGGACCTCATATGTATATTATATGCATATGCATATGCACATGGAGGAATGGCATCATTTACATTGGGTGTAATATTTCCTTGCTCAGACCCTACAGGATTTGACACGGGAGCTCCACAGTGAGTGTGAGTCAGTCACATTGAGAAGAAATTATGACCTTTGGGTGCTCATGTCTCCACCGAAAATTTTCTTAAGTTTCCATTTGATCTTTCCCTACGATATGATCTCATCTATAATGCATTGAACAAGTTGAACTTTTTTCCCTCTCTCTCTCTCTCTCCTTCCTCACACATATCTTTTTTTTTCATTTCCATATAAATTTCCCTTACCTTACTTCCACTTAAGTACAAACTTCAACTTGACTCTGACTCTGACTTACATACAACCAGAGAGAACATATGTGTAGTAGATGATCCAATATCGTGATATGCTCTTTATGTAAAATTACACTTGTGTGTACATATGCGATATGATAATATCATACACATTGAGAAAATAATATACACAGGACCGAGAACGTATGTACATGGTCAATTCAGATACATATTGGACGCATCCTATAGAATAGAACTATAGAATACACACATCTCTCTCTCTCTCCCTCTCGTCCTTTCCTATTCCATCTACTCCACACAGCGTGCTGGAGACTTGTATTTTGGAATCGTAGCCCTATACAGTTCTCTACAACTAGACGAAGATGAAAGACGTACTAAAGTAATGCTGATATGTGTAAAAGCATTTACTATGCATCTTGGTGAGAGACTACGAGTCTCATCATCATTCTTCTATGTACCTTACATGTGCATCGGTTCTGTTTCTGTACAGACCGGGGGGATAGGATTTTTAAATGTAATGCATAGAAAACTTTTTTAAATTTAAATTGTACGTGCACATAATAATAATAATAATAGCAATAGCAATGTGTGGTTGAACTCGTATGTGCATCCATATTTTTCAATTCTCGTTGAGATGGTTACATGAGAATTTCTACAACTTACATAGCTACATACAGATATATATTTAGTCAGTTGAAGTGGAGTTGAGTATATAAAAGATATCTGTAGTGTACTAGTAGATACATATTTCTTTTCCTTGTTCTGTCTACCTACTCTTTTAAATTTCCATGTTGTTGTTGTCCTTCCAATCTCCGTCTGTCACCGTCGTCACCCTCTCTCTCTCATTCTCCCATCATCCCAACTGCCTGCTTAGGTATTTCCATTTACATTTTGGTAGGAAAGGAGAGTGTAGTCCATAAATTAGCTCAATTTGGTGTCACAAGCCACACATCTCTGTAGGACATTTTCATTCCTCGTTTTGCCCACCGCCAACTTTCCACTCCCATTCACATTCACAGGCAATCATATCTATCCACACACAGTACACACACAGTCAGTCTCGAACACAACTTCACAGCTTGACTCTTTTTTTTTTCATTATTCTCCGAGTGTGAATTGTGAATTGTGAATTCTCGTATACATTTTTTTGTTGGGAGAGCTCTGTAAAATTTGATAGAATTTAAATAGAATAATTTTTTGTTTTGGTTCTTTTGCACTTGAACCAATTTCAATTGTCTTACATCTTACAGATACAAATGAATAATTGCAATTTGCAATTTTGAACCCCACATTCAGCTGTCTTTGGATTTTGGATTGTTGTGTGTGACTTGGCTCAAATCGTAGGTATTACAGTTTATGAAAATATACAGTTAAAAACAAGGATTTGAACACTTGATTTTCTTTGGGAAACAGCTATTTTATTCCCTGTACATTGTAGTTAATCAAACTGTATATTTTTTAACAAGTCTTATGGAATTGAGAGACACATAAAACAATTTAAGAGTTTAAGAGTTTCCTGGAAATGTACTGCACACACACATATTCTACACACACATGTAAAATATCCTCACATATAAAGTTGTTTAAAGATTGGCGAATGAGAGAATCTCACAAAAAAAGTACTCTAGACATAATAAAAACCAATATAAAACTCCTCAAAGACATTTTCAAGCTCATTCGACAACCGTATATAAAAATCTTCATTTCAATTCTAACGCTACATATTTACGCGTATACACAGACTACAGATATTACAGATACAAGATACACGATATTACATAAACACAATCACAATCACAAAACGCAGTATGAACCGAAAATAATTCTGAACCCAGGTTATGCACACTTTTTTTTTATGGTGAATACAAAAGTCATAACAGAAACTAGGGAAATGATGATGATGGATAATAACTTGGAATAAATATTAGGATAGAACTATAGACCTATAGCAAATGATGAATTCCCTGTGTATTTATCTAGTACAATGTCGTACGCAATGTGGTGTGTAAATTTAGTATTTTATGGTCAATCGGCAGTCGATGATGATTTATGTCATGTGGGAATGTAAATCGGTGGTTCAGCATACGCATACGCAGGACATTCAATATTTTAATATTGTTTGTATAGTAACTACGTGTGTAGTGTGTGGATCATGACCTTTCATTTGTATGCTAATAATACTAAAGATTTCCGTGTGGAAAAAGTTGGGATATTTTTCGTATGTGCAGTAGACTGTAGACGTAGACTGCAGTTTTGACTTTGATAATTGTCACATTCATCAAGGATATTTTCCTCATTCTGAGTGTTATATTGTGGCCATCACTACATTGAGGATTGAGAACTAAGCCCACCCCTTTCTTCAAGCTCACCAAACACCATTGTCATGGCTGTGACTATACAACTCCCTTTTATTTTTACCCACAAAATACATATACAAAATACAAATACAAAATACAAAACAACAACCTCTGTGGTATATTCTTCAGGAAACCGTATCATTACTATGGCTATGGCTACTTTTGAATTAAAATCTGTGTACAGTTGCAAAGACAAGCTCCTATTTTTTGAACAAAGCCTCTCTCTCTCTCTCTCTCTCGCGGGCTATCACACGGTTCTGTGATCACGGTCAATTCAGGATTATATGATTATGATTATGAGTGTCTTTGGTCTTTGGTTAAGTTGAGGATGAAGCAGCTCTTTGTGTATATGATAAAAATGGATATCAGATAAGAAACAATGAGAGTCCTGGTGGTGATAAACATGGACCCCTCAGCCTCAACAAATCCGTTGAGCACTGAACATCATTACATATTATTTATCATCTTGTGGTCGGTATATAAGTACATTGTACAAAATATAAAGACAAATATTATAAATATTCGAGTCCCTTTCTATTTCTTTTCCTCTCTTGTACTCGTTTACACTATGACAATTGCACGTGTGTTGGTTGTATGTAGCAGAATTTAGAATTTAGATTGAATTGAATTTGAACCGTTCGAATATCAAAAGGTTCATAAAGTTGTACATAGTTGAATTTTCTATTATAATGTGTTTTGTAGAGTTCTCAGATCTGAGATCTCTCTCTCTCTCTCTCTCACTCTCGGTTCTCTCTTTGGTCCAATGGGAAATAGGAAAATGAAAATGAAAACGGGAGAGAAGAAAAAAACTTGCAAAACTAGATTTAACTTTTTTTGGACTTCCTTCGCTTCGTTGGAGTTTTTGATTTGGGGTTGGTTAAAGGGAGCTGACTGTGATTGGACTCAACTTGACTTTTTTGACTGTTATGTTTTGTTGTTGTGTGTGGTTCTACTTTTCATCTTATGAATGTCAAAACAATTACTCTGTGAGTGAGTGTGAATTCGTATCTGCCAATTAGAGTTATTTCTTTTGGGGTTTTGCGTTTTCCCGTGTGTACTTACATAGTTATATATTATATACGATGTTCCGTGTGTACGCGACTATTTATTTTTTTGCTTGTGCTGCAGACTGCAGTTGCAGATGAATGTTAAACATGACGTGACGAACCCCATTTTCCATAATATACAACGGCAGTATAATTATTCATCTCATTCCCACTTTTTTCCCCTTCAAGAGCCACACATTATTTAACTCTTCAAGTCCAATACCTTCGTCTATCCAGTATGCAATTACGGCGCATTCAAATTTTTTCAAATGTAAAAGCCGCAAGCCTCAAAGCAAAATTTTCAATCACTCTTTTCCCCATTCTTTTCCATTTATCATCATCTTACAATAATCATTGAGATTGGAAATTGTTGTAGATTCAAGTGGGCTCAAAATTATAGATCAATTTTCCTTTTGCCACATCTCTCTTTCTCTATCTCTCTCTTTCTCTCTCCATTTTGATATACCTATATAGTTTGAAAATAATTGAAAATCGAATCCTTCATTTAAATATGAGCTCGTGCGTACATTTTGTCTGCAATGTAATATAAATAATATAATATCTGTACATGTTTAAGCGCTAATCCAACTTGAGGTTGACTGTAAAGTACAGAGTACAGAATTTATGCATTAAAGCCTTTCAATTGTTTCGTAATAAGACAAAGTTTCTCGGCTACTTCTCCGTCTGTTCCTGTCTATTATTTCTCTCTCTCTCTCTCTCTTATTTTCTTTTTTTCTGTTTCGGTTTCCGTCTTGGTTTTCCTTTTCCATCCCTCTTTCCCTTTCTACACTTTCCCTTCTGTTCTATCTGAACTATTTGGGAGCAGTTACGTACAATTGAGTTGAGAGTTGAGAGTAAATTTCAATGTGGATATTTGGACTTGGATTTTTTGAATGCCCCCGTACGACTTGGTCCGTAACATCAAATGCCATTAAAGTAGAGTAAATAAGCGAGAATCCGAATGCCAATAAACTATGCGGCTTTCATTCTCTGTTTGAGCACAACGTCATAAAATAAGTCATTAAGGATTTTGGGCAATGTATGTACGGCAGTCTATACACAGTATACAAACTACATGCTGGCTTAGAGCAAAGTGTTGTATGTATATTGTATACAGAGTCTCTTCTACCATATATATATATCTGTATAACTTGGTTCTACGTTAGTTATGGCTCCTTCTCAAATGGAACATGAAGCCATTTACTCTAATTCGTTTACACACACACCTAATACACTACACACACTAGTAAATATGTACTTGATACTCTTAGCACTAGTATAATTTCCCATATTTATTATATCCCGACCTATATTAAGTGTAAAAAATTGCTCTCTCTCTGTCTCCTTCTCTTTCTTTCTCTCTCTCTACCTACTTGCGGTTACGATCATTCATTCATTACGGTATTTAATGATATTAAGACGTGAGCAATAAAATAACATTTGTCTTCTTAATAACTCTATTAAAATTATCAAGAATAATAAAGAGAGATACGAGAGAAAGAGAGAGGGAGAGAGAATTCTAACCACATGTTTTAGGTTTAAGGGGTTTGTGACGATAAAGAATAAAGGAAAATGAAGGAGTCGTGTGTGTAATGTCTAATGTGTAATTGTGTAGCAATGGAATGGAATGGAATATTAAATGAAATGGTACTCGGTACGGCGCGGCATAGTGACGCTCGCTCACCGAGTGGGAGCTCAAATGAAAATGTTTCAAGTTACTAAATGAAATCGACGGATGGATGGATGATGTTAATGATTTATTTGAATCGATTCCCGTCACTCTTAGTTACTCACATACATACTTACCAACTTACCATATGTAATGTAATGGATTTAATTATATACATACCTTGAGTATCGTATATGTATTCCACGTGGAGAATATGTAACAATGAGTTCTGATATTGATGAATTCTCAATAGCAATAGTGTAGAGAGATATTGATATGAAATGAATTTATAACTGTGATTGGGATGGTGAGAGTTTGTTAGCGAGTATCTGTATACAGATATTTTTTATATGTGTGCTACACGTTGATATGTGATACTCTCTCTCTCTCTCTCTCTGTAGATACAAAGTGTAAAATGTAGTGTGTATTGGGAAATTGAAAGATAATAACAGTAATTTGAATATTATGACTGTGTTCTCTGTTCGTATGGAGATAGAGTTGGTTCGTCGTATCGGTATATCATACGGTATTTTGAAATTCTCTTAGTCATATGTGTGTAATCGTGTGTATGGGAGGATAATGATAAAAAAGTGTCAAATGGTATCAAAGCGATATCTACTATAAAAGTTTTTTTTAAAGCGTGAGAATATTTTGTCCCAGAACCATATTGAAGTCGAGTCGAGTCGAGTCGAGTACAGATCAGATACACGGGAGTAGACAAACAAGAAAATGTTTATGGTTCATCATCATCATCATCATATTATTATTATTATTCTTTTTACAATTAGCACATTCATATTTGTATTTGGGAAATGAGAAACTGGGAAAAGGCGTGTAGTTTTAGTTTGAACTGTGTGTCTTTACCCTCATATTTGCACTCATTACTTTGAAAAAATCAATATTTGTTTCCTGTCTCAACTCTTTTTTCTCTCTCATTTCCCTCCATTCAAGAGGGGAGATTTTTTCATAGTGTAAAGTAAAGAGTGCCCTCCTCAGAATTTACATGAAGATTTTTCATGAATGAAAATACACGACATGGAAAAATGAAAAACAAAGTGTGTAAATTACATTTCGTTTTTGGTAAACATTTCAGGAGCAGGACTTACACACATAAAATCATATGAATTCATTCGAATGCTGCTGTGTGTATAGAAAAAAAAATGCCGTGAGTGATTCTTTGATGGTTTATTATGGGCATTATAAAATTTTACAACCTCATTGTGTTTGTGTACGAGGAGAGAGAATGTGTGAATGCGGACCTCAGTGAATAATTATCACTGTCATAATTCATAATAAGTAAGAGTCTAATAATAATGATGATGATATATAATTTAACATGGTTCACCATCATCACAACAACTTTTAGTTTCATTTACATTGGAAATAAATACTCGAGTCAATAAAGTGTGTGTGATTCACGCGCATTGCATTGCCTTCATTCAACATATTCCGACGGTTACAAACACACACACAGCAACACAGTGACAAGAAAGGAATTACAATTTAATATGTCTGAATGCATTGATTAGAATTCATAATTCATAAAAGTTTGGATGCATATTATTGCATATATGATCGAAGAATCTCCTCTTTATTTATATTTTTCACACAAAAACTATTGTGTGCATGTTCAAATCTGTCGTTTCCTGTCTCCTCCTCAAAAAAGAAAATTGAAAGAGAAAAAAAGATGAATTGATTGAATCCCAAATATTTATTTTGTACATTTTAGTTATATTCTTGTTTTTTATGCAGAGTTTCCAGCTCAAGCCTATTGGAGTAAAAGTAGAGATGAAGCCTATTTACGTATGTAAACCGACATTTTATATTATTATTGCCTTCTGTACACTAAACAGTAGACAATTTTATTATTTATTTTTTTGCATGCGATTTGAACGTTGTTTTCCCGTTTTTTGTTTTCCGTGTGTTTCCATATTTTTGTTTTTCGAGAGAAAAAAAACTCTGTCTGTATTATATGTCTTTCACTTGTTTTTTTTTTTTTGTATTTGTTTGCAATTTTTTTCAATTCAGTTCCTAAAATGTCTGTTATATATGTAGATGTGGATGGAAAAAGGGACCGAGTACTACTTTTGACTTTTTTTTGCATATTAATATGTAGAAAAACATGGGCTATTTTATAGAAAAAGTTAGAAGTTTCTAAAAAAATTGTAAATATTTTAAATTAATTTCCAAAGTTTAGTTAAATTCAAACAAAATATATGATGATTTCTTTCTTGTGATTTTTGAATTACAAAATCATCAAGAAACACCGTGGCGCCAAAGCGGTCAAAAAGGAAAACTCAAAGATCTTTTAATCTAGACAGTGGTACTCGGTCCCTTTTTATATCCACAACTCCACATATCAATAATCAAAGTTATTGTTATTCTGAGCGTTTTAGTCAGAACGTGTGTAATAATTACACTGTAATTAGTTCATAGATTTCCTACATTTTAGATTGAGTTTTGTTGAAAATCGAAACCCCTACATTCCCAATTAAAATTATAACGAAATTACAATTGGAGAAATCGCATACAAAATACTATAAAAAAAGGTTCGGTTATTAATTACGCAAAAGTGTTTCACGTCAAAAAAAACCTCGGGGAGAAAATTTTTTAGGATTTGAGAGTCATCTTAAAAGCTCCCGTTCAAAGTAATAGGAGGAAAAGAGAGAGAAGAAATCTGAAGACAAAACTCCTTTGAAAATATGTACAAGAGTATATGGGAAAAGGCAATGAATGCAAAGTGTATCTGTAAATGTTTAGGGAATGACACTTTATATCGCCCACAACACAATGGAATAAAGACGATAGGAAAAGATTCGTTACTGCCTCAAGTCTTGGCTTCGTCTTCGTCTTCTTCTTCTTCCTATTCCTCTGATTCTTGTCCTTTTCCCCTGTACTTAGTTGTATATGACCAAAATGGTATTTTCTCTCTCTCACTCTCTTCCTCGTCGTCGTCTTGTCTTCATATTGACGGTTGTCTGAGTAAAGCTACTTGAAAGTCGATGTGCGTTGTGTGTGAAGCATTTTTTAAAGATTTTTTTTTTCGCGGCAGCTGTCTTTGGAGAAAAGGCAAAATAATCCTGAAAGATCGGTGCCTATACAATCTGATGGGATTTGAGCAAAATGCTCCCGTCCGTTCTTTCTTCTTCTCCCTCTGTCTGCCTGCCTGCCTGTATCTCAGTGTGTTCTCTCTCTCTCTCTCGTTCCTCCCTCCTCCGTCTTTTATCTTTATCGCACACTAGGAAAGTCTCCGTCTTGAATAGATATGAGATGTATTTCTCGCCGCCCCGTCGCTTTTACCGAAAAAATCCCAAAACCCAAAAACTACCCGCTTCCATACATACTTACAATGTCTAAGCTGATTCCAACAGTTTTCCCCGGCCATCGGTAAATACCCGGTATATTTTTCCTTCGTTTCCTCCGTTTTTTGACTGTCTCTCTCCGTCTTGAATCCTCGTATGTACTTAAGACTTAAAAGTCCTTTGCTTTAGTTTTGGTTTGGGTTTTGATTCCACACTTGTATTTGTACTACATACAGTCCCAGTTCTCTGTCTCTCTCTCTCTCTCTCTGCTTATATTCCATTACAGGCTTTTGCATCACATTACTTTTCGTCCCATTCTCTCTGAGAGTTTTCTCTCTCTCTCTTTCTCTCTCCTTCCCTCGCCTACATATTTTCCATTATCACGTCACGCACTCGGTGTGTACACACAATGTGTTATTATAGAAAATACTTCAAGTCCTCGTACGTTGGGATTTTCATCGTCCCAAATATTCCAACTAAATGTATATTCCTTTTTTTTCTCTCTTCCCCAAACCAACTCGACGAGCATTATGCATTATCGTGTGTATGCTACAATCCTATACACACTCACACACACTCTATGTACAAACTACTACACATATGTATAATGTAGAGGGTACGAAGGACAAACTAATGTGCATGAGGGAAAAAGATTCATACATTAGTATTAGATTGGAATTGTTACACGTCAGAAGGAAAATCTTTTCCCCAACTTGCACACATCCAAGAAACGACACGAAAGGAAAGGAAATTGGTTGAAATGGAACCAAGGAGAATCTTCCTCTTCTTCTTCTTCAAACTGGAACTGTAGGTGGAAATCTTGCTTCAAATCAAATTAGTCTAATCATCGTTTCTCTCTCTCACTGTCTTTGTGTCCTCTCTCTCTTTCGTTTCCCTTCTTCAGTCTTTCAATGCTCCTTGTCATCCTTTCATTTCCATCTTGGTGAGATGAGAGAGAGAGAGAGAGAGAGAGAGAGGAAAAGAGGAAGAGACTGCCAATGATGTGAGCTTGAGTTGTAATCAGTAACACAATCAGACTACATACATACACAGACACTGTTTTCTACATTCTGTATATACACGTAAATATGTTTCTTTCTTTGCCCAATCCAATGGGTGAATGGTGTGTCTATTACTCCAACTATACGCTCATCATTTATTCACTTCTATCTCTCTCTTTCTCTTTTTCCCCTGTTGAAAACCCCAACTCAAAATGGTTGCATATAGAAATCATTTCATCGAGTCAAAGCTTTGAATTTGAATCCAATCTCGACGTCTCATCATTGAGTATCGTGTCTGTCTGTCTCTGTGTGTGTGTGTGTGAATGGATAGGAAAACTGAACCTGAACCTGAAGTTCATGGAATACTGCATCTACATGCTGCATGTATTTCCCTCTCGTTCAACGTTTACTTGTCGGCAATAGTCTAATGGGAGTCCACATGTAAATGACGGAGTGATGAATGGCTTCTTTTCCTTTTAGGAAAATTGAGTTTGGCAGTGCCCTGTCTAATCCTAAGCATTATACTATATTCAAATCAATAGGCTCCACACACTGCACACACTGCACACAACCAAAAACATTTACTTACCCCCGAGAACTTTACGATTATATACGGTTACGGTTACAGTTGAATCGGGCGAGTAAATCTGGATTTGAATTTGCACTGGTTTTGACTTTGTCTCATTCATTTGTGTAGAAGGAAAAAACAGGACAACAAACGAGCAAATTGACAAACTTTCTTTGAAGCATGTAAACTCCCAAAGTTGTGTACATGTACAAGGAAATGTAAATGACGGCTAGAAAAATGTGTGTGTTTGAAGGAAAAAAGATACTTTTTGAATAGACGTGGAAGACGAAAACTCAATGAGAATATGCGTATGTAATTTAGCTAAACCATTTAAATTAAATGGAGATTGAGATTGGAATTGGGGAGGAGATCATTTCTGAAAATTGTTTCATTTTCACTCACTCAACTTAACGGAGTTAAAGTTAATCAACTCATTTCCTAAGTACAATCGAGATTTCCTTGTGCGTGTGTACAGAGGATTTTATTTTATGTTTATGTGTTTGAACTATCTGTGAGGACGAGGACTGGTGAAGAGGAGATTGAAGATACTTTGTGTATTTTCTATTTCTATTTTGTATTTAGCTCAAAAAAAGTCTATATCAATTCAACTATTTACAGATATTAAATAAAGGGAGCTTCTCCCACTGTCTCTCTGTGCCATGTAAATATATCTACGGATATGTGTGCGTTTGCATGTAGTGTTTTAGGTTTTCGGGTGTAGATTGTCAAATGGCAAAAGGAATGGCTCACCACCATCCATTCCCAATTCCCAGCAAATGAAATCCAACCCTCACAGGAAAACTGTGTGTGTGTGTGTGTGTGTGTATGACTCACCTTGTACGTGATTTAGACAGGATTTCTTGGTGCTTGCTTGGAAGCCATTTCATGAAATCCATTTGCTCACACAGAGTTTACACACAAACGTATAAAGAGCGTAAAGATGTACAGATTTCCACAATCGTGTGTATCGGGGAATATCACTCGTTTCATTTTCCATGGATGGAAATGTGTGTGAAAATGGCTGAATCCACACATCATTTGGTTTTTGGTTGGCTCGTCCAACTTTGCTACTGTTTAACTAGTCATTATTTATAGTCAAATGAAGGGGGAAATGATGGTAGGAAAAAATGACCGAATTTATTTGATAAGAATACATATAAATAATGCCTGTGCATCTCTGTGTGTAGTTGTGTGTAGATTTGGATCATTTGGATGGTGGGTGTGAATTATGATGAAGTATAACAAAATCAAGGAGTGGTGGTGGAGAGAGACATAAAAAATTAATATGTGTGATGTGTTGCCTCAACAATGTAGAATCTACATTGTAGATTGTCTGTGTAGCTAGCTACACGTACTTACTAGTTGTGCACATACACAGTACACGTATGTACGTAGATTGATTTTGGTGTAAAAAAAATACTACAACTATACATATAAATAACTATAAATGTCTAACAATACGCATACGCAGGATCTGTCTGTCTTTTAATATCTATCTGTATTTTCTATCTATCTATCTATATAGGAAAAAATAGTTTCACGTGTGTGATGTTTGGTGTTGTTGGTCTGTAGTGTTAAGTTGCATGAGGATCCATATACAAGTTAATCATAAGTGAAGAGTTTAAGAGAAAGTAATTCATGCGGTATTAAATAATCTATAATGTGATTGTCTTTTGTTCTTATTTTTTTCTCGGTATTTTCCCTTCGTCTTCATCTTCATCTTCTAATCGTGCTCTTCTCCATCGTGTCCAAATGATGAATCCATGTGTGTGTGTGTGTCTGGAAAAAACAGGAGTTTCAATGACCTCGAATCCTCTGGAATGGACTGGGAACGTGACAGTTCGGAAGAAGCGGAAGCCTTACTCGAAATACCAGACGTTAGAGCTAGAGAAAGAATTCCTCTTTAATGCTTACGTCTCCAAGCAGAAGAGATGGGAATTGGCAAGAAATCTTAATCTCACTGAAAGACAGGTTTGTTCTTTTCCCTCTCATTCTCTCTCATTCTCTCTCTCACTCTCATTTCTTTCTCACTTTCTGCCTCTTGTCTTTTCTTACTCATTTTTACCCGTCTTTACTTTACTTTTGTCGGACTCGACTCAACTCAACTCAGCACTCACAACATCTCATAACTTATTATCACCCGTCCACAAAGAAAGAATTCTTCGTCCTTTTGTTTTCCTCTCCTTTCTTCTCCCGAAAACGAGAAAATCCCACACACATATCTGTAGCTCACTCATCTTAACTATATAGATTATTCTTCTCCACACATCACATACACAAAATACACACATACATCCCCTTGTATTATCCCAGAACCTCTCACTGATATTCACAATCACTAAATAAGTTTCTTTCTCACATATACACAACTCAAACATCCAAAAACAAAAAAAGTTGAGGAACAAAAAGAATGAAGGAATTTGTTTCTTGGTTCTTTTTCCCCCTCCTCTTTTCTTCTTCTTCATCTTCATATTAAACTTATAAATCAAATGGAAAGGAAAAATTGTTGTATAGGTATTTTAATATGAAAATACTTTTTCTTCTATAAATACTAGTCAATGAAAATAACGAGACGTACATTTTTCATCATGTACATATTGTACATAGTAAATTTTTTTTGACAAGCCCGAATTTTTCCACCCCTTTCTCTCCCTTTACAGATATACGGAAAATCCTCTCCTTTCTCCTGCGTTGTTTTTTTTTTGGTGTAGACATTTCCTTTCTCTTTCTCTCTTTATAAAATTTTAATGGATAGTAAGAGCTACATTAAATAATGATGATGATGGGCAGTAAAATTATTATTTTGCATTCTCTATGGATTAATGTTAATTATCAATTAGAGAGAATGACTCAATTAAATTAATTTATTAGCTTTATAAAAAAAATGATTATTTTTACGTCTCGACGTTCTTTTTTTTATAGCATACTTTATTTGCGTATATGTTAAGTATCGGGTTTTAATGAAGGAGATTTGCGTGAGTGAATCATAAAGAATGGCAAAAATATATAGTCTAAGCTGCCCATACTATACGAAAAATATAAGACATTTTGATAATAATTGTACTATTTTTTGTTTGTTTTCCCCCATTTTCTAGGTAAAAATATGGTTTCAAGTAAGTTGAATTCTTTTTTCTCTCTCTCATTTTAACATAAGTAATAAAAGTACTTGAGATATACATTTTCAATTGAGAATGATTAAAACGATTAAAACGATGAACCGGTTGACTTTTTATGGCTGTTTGAAAATGTGTGAAATGTGTGAAAGTGTGTGGACACTAATTAGAACATTGTCTTTTCCCTCTTTGACTTACAGAACAGAAGGATGAAGAACAAAAAGAATTCCCAAAGAAATAATGGCAGGGCACAAATGGAAATTGTAAGTAACTGGAAAAATTGAAAATGTTCTTTTAAATTAAAAAAACCAACTCGGTCGGTCCAGAAAGAGAGAGAGAAAGCCGGAGAATCGACGGATGGAGAAGGAGAAAAAGGAGGAGGAAAAATCTGCAACTACAAAAAAAAGTAACACTGTTTATATTTTTTTGTTTGTATTTCTTCACAGGCCGGCCAGCAATCTTCCCAGTCGCAAGCTCAAGATCCCCATGTTCACCACAAATAACAATGATAATTTTATCCGCCATTTTTTTAAATTAATTAATTAATTATAATTAGCTACATAGTTAATAAAAAAAAACTAGTTATAGTTTTGTAAGTCTTCAACAACAGCAAAAAAAAAAGTGTAGATTTGTTTGCTTCGTCATACATACATATATTATGTATATTTATGTTGATATTGATGTTGAAGTAGTCGTTTTCGTACTGGCCAATATTCAATATAAATACATACATAATTAAATACAATTTAAAGTAAATATATATATATATAAATAGTTAGAGGTAGATGAACCCATATATATTAAATATAAGTAAACAAAAAGACCACCAAAAAATGCATGCATGAATCACACATCTTTACTAGATTAATAATATACTAAATATATATTATGATGGATGTACACTACATTTAAAGTATTTAGCTGTAATACAACAATACAACAAAACAACAACAACAATTACATACATAATCTAAGTAGACAAACGACAACGACAACAACAAAAAACTCTATTAATTTTACCAAAAGAATATATATATACATATATATATGTAGGAAAAGGAAAAAGTGTAGACTAATTGTTGTTACTAAAAGTACATTCTAAAACTAAAACCTAAAAACTACATACATACATAAATCATAAATAATGATAATATTTGTATTTGTGGACTTGCAAGCTTTAAGAGCCAGTGAATTTTCCTTTTTTCGTTGTTGTTTTTTTTGTTTGTTTTGTTTTTTTTGCTAGTGTGTAACAGTTACTGTAAACTGTATTGTAAAATAAATATTTAAAAAAAAAGTATTAAATTATTCGTGTAGGTATTTTTGAACCGCGTTATTACTTCTCTATATTATTATTAAGGATCTGCATTGCGCCATCCACATTAAACCGTATATAAAATCGTATAATACCTAAAACAAAAAAAAACAAACATAAACAACAGCAACAACGTTAACATACAGTATCAGTATATATAGAGGAGACTTTGTAGAAGTTACATTAATTAATTACAATTAAACTACTACTAGACTACTAGTTAAATAATATTATCTAACAATTTGATAACGATAACAAACTCGTCGTGCTAATTATGAATTACCTGCATAAAAAATAATATTATTATTGATAGTACTTTTGCGAGAGAAAAAAAATGCAACCACTTTATTGTTTTGTCAAAAAAGTTAACTCGTTCCTTTTACGTCCGTTGTCGTGATTATTATTATTATTATTGTGTATCGTCAAATCCAAATCCAAATTCAAGAAAACAAAATCATTATTATCATTTGATTAACTATTTAGCTTGATTGAAAATGTGAAAAATTTTTTTGGACGCCAAAAACACTAGAGAAAAAACATTTTTTAATTGTGGTGCGGTCAAGGATTTCCTATTTACCATGAAATGTAAACAATAGCTTTTTGTACGTTAATTCTTATTTACTAAAAAGAAATCTACTAAATTACAATTCAAATGTGAAATATGATACCGTTTTCAGTGTTTACAGTGTGGTAAAACAAAATAGTAATAAAAAAATACACATAGTAAACAAAAACAAAGTCCAGTCTTTACATGCACGGCAGCATTGAAGCATCCCGAGATCTCAATTTTTTTTAAAAAGAAACAAGAACGATATACTAAAAATTAAACGAAGTCAATTTTTTTTTGTACTCTCTCTGGATGTGTGCAACATGCATCAATCCAATATTACATTCAAACAATTGAATGCAAGGGGAAAGTAAATTATTGAATTTGAATTTGATCGACAGTATTAGAATTTCTACTAGTGCGAACTCACTAACTAAACTTTCTCGTTTCTCATTTTCAATGTCAAAAAAAGGAAGAAGAAAAAAAACTTATAGTTTCAAATTAAAGTTAGACCGCAAAGTGAGTGAAATCATCATCATGCATATTACAATTATAGTAATAATTATTATTATTATTTGGGTCGAGCTGTAGCTTGCCAAGCCTCCAAAAATCCAAAGAAGCCAATCATCGCTATAAAATTAAATTTAATGATAATCTTAAGATTACAGGGATTAAATTATAACTTGAGGGAATTTTTATATAGGTCACACTAAATGTGTATAGCAACATTATAATAGTATGAAGTACATAAAGTTCATCCAAAATTTTATTACATATATATATACATATACATACTGATAGGACAAAAGAAAATCACTGGTAGCCGGTATAATGAAAGTGAAACTAGTATTGACAATTTGAAACAATACACACTTGTGTATGTAACTATACAGTAATTTTAAGTGTAGGTATAGGTTTCTCTGTAAGTATATTGTTTTGCGTACATACTACTACTAATAATAATAATAACAATAATAATAATAACACTACTACTACTATACAAACTAATATACATAGTTGATAGATACATAAGTACATATATGTGCTGTACTGTGTGTTTAAAACAAAATGTGAGCATATTAAAACGGTTTTTTGATCTCACCAGTATTATTTTTAAAATACAATTATATGTATATATATATACAAACATATTATTATAGACATGATAAGTAAATACATTTAGGTAATATGTAGGTATGTGTGTATGAGTGACAAGTGACGGCATGGCAGTTGGTGGTCATTTTTTTTATGCATTAAAAAAGGTGTTATAGTCACATCAAGAAAAAGTTAATGTCACTAATCCTCTATATCTATACGGATACCTTTGACATGCAATAATAATAATAATACACATTCAGTTTCCCTTCAAATCTACATATGTATATTATAGAATCAAAGAATCAATAGAATAATCCTGTCATTCTGTAAAAGCCTATATACATATACGATATTGGTGTCCAACTGAGTCTAAATTCCGAAAAAAAACCTAACCTTTTTTTATTATCGTATTTCCAAATTTCCATCGCATTTACCCAACAGCAGCTTTAATCCTTCATGTTCAGATATTCAGGTAACTACTTTCTATTTCGATTCTCGCATTAGACAAAGCTCTTGTTTTGTGTGTAGACTTTTGAATCCAATCAAATTTGGAAATGAATGTAAAAGTTTGACGTTTGGGGAGAAAAGTAGGGAAAAAAAATCAAGCATATTGTACATTGTACACACACGCACACGCACCACGCTCAGATAATCCGGGGAAAAAATTGTTTAGGCACATGCTGTCCTCGATTCATTTTCATATACGAATATTTCCCCGATATATCACATTAATATTTGTATTTATCGTTAGTATTTTTATTTGTATTTGCATTTCCATGTACATTTGTGGTTCGCATATATATATGTAGATTGATAGGCGAAAGAATAACTCAGACTAGGTCAACAAGCTTTAGAATTCAAATTCAAATTGGAAATGGAATGAGAATGAGAATGGAAAAGTGAAGGCAAACAAACGTTTGTAATATACATTTTTGCGTGGAAAAATAGGAAAACCTATACGGTTTGAGGACACACACACATGTACATGTACACACACATATGATAAATAAGATACAAAATTACATTACACACATTACATGTGATGAGCCTGAAACGGTTTGTTTTTACCAGAGTCGTGCCAGAGTTGACGCCAAAATCAACAGAGAATATGTGTCTATGTGATCCCCACACATCGCCCCTTCCGCTTTCCTCTCCTTCCTTGTCTTGTCGTCTCATTTCATTTCATATACACAGCCAAAAGCTCTGATAGGCACCATTTTTCATATTTATTTTCTCCACGACGACTCATCTCTTTGCTTTTATTCTTCTCTCTCTCTCTCTCTCTCTCTCTCTCTCTCTCTCTCTCTCTCTCTCTCTCTCTCTCTCTCTCTCTCTCTCATCCAATCCTGAAATGAATCTATGAGGATCCTGTTTTTCCCATACTGAAACTCTGTGTACAAACTGTACAACCGAGTTATCATGTCAGCTACTACGACTTTTCTTCTTTTTTTTTTTGAGTTTGTGAGACAGAGTTTAAGTATTGAAAATACACTGAAATGGAACAGGAAATGTAAAAAAATAAAAAGTTTAAAAAAATTCTCTGGAGTTTCTATATATGTACTTACATGAAAACCCATTCCACCAACTTTCTACCAACTTTTCCTTGTGTATAGCCTTTTCCAAAATAAAAAAGCCAAAAACAAAAACGCTCTGGTACTGCAAGTAAATTTCTTCCTTCTTTTCCTCCACTAAAGAATAAATTTTCCATACTATATATATACAGACATGATTTTTCTTGAATCAATCATCTCATTCAAAATTTTGCATTCATTTCTAAACGTTTCAAGTGTCTAAAACGCAAAGGCGTAGCTAAAGAAATTCCTGAAGATAAGAAAATGTTGCGTATCCCCTCTTTGAGAACTCTTTGAATATCTAAGTAAGTTTTACATGTATAGACTTTACACGGAGAAATACAGTGTATATAGAAATCAAAATCAAACCAAAGTACATATAGATGTTTTTTAAATCCGTCGTTAATTTAATTAGCATCATACATAGTTAGTGGGCAGAGAAAACGGAGCTGAGCTTGTTAATTTGAATTTCTTAAACCAAAGAGCTACGGTAAAAAAACTAAGTAATTAAGTAATTACATAATAATAATATTTTCCTTAGTAAATTATCCTGAAATTCCCCAGCAAAGTCACCGTGCAAATGTAAAATATCCGTAATTCATAATTAACTGTATATGTATATAAAGATGAAAGGAAACGTATATGTGAGTTACAATGACACAAAAATGGTAACACTGGATTACACTGTTACTGTTACAATAGAGTACAATAGACATAACAATTAAATTAATGATCCTTGTGACCTTGCTATATGTATTTGTATTCGTTGCTGTTGTTGCTGTCAAATTAAGTCCTATATGAAGTCGAATTATTATTTTTGTTTCTATATAGATTAATACGAATTTCGATATTTTTTTCTGTATACAAGCCAGTGTGAGTGTGTGCGTGGGTGGGTATTTGACAAAATAAAAATAAATAAATCAAAGATGATGATATGATGATGATAAATAAAAATATGTACTACAGATATAAATGGACTAAATGAGACTATGCTGTAATACTTGTATAATATTATTAAAAAACAACAATGGAAATATATGTACGAATATATATGAAATGATATTTGTATCTGTATTTGTATTGTCCAGTGAACAGTAAAAGAATCCTAAAGAAAAAAATCCTATGTAAGTTAATACACTTATTTTAATGCTAATGTATAATTACACATTACAATATTGTATGTATCCAAAATCCAAATATATCTAATTAAAAAAAAAAGTAGTTTGTCTACACGTTGAAAAAAAAATAGTTTGAACAAAAAAAAAAAAAATATGTAACGAGTATTTAAGAAGTTAATATGAAAAGGACATTGTAAGGAATTTTAACTATTACAATAATTCTCAGAAAAAAAGAAGCTATAATATAATATTATGATACAATACAATACAATACAATACAATATAAAGTAACATATGAAATAGTGAAATACATAGTCTGCAATCAAAAGAATAAAGAGTTTACATATATCGAGGAATAATATATAAGATAAAAAAATGAAGAATAATGAAGATAAAAAAATGAATATGTGACGTGTCAACTCACGACTTATCTTAGATAATGAGAATCAAAAACTCGATTTCGATTTCGATTTTAACATTATGAGTATATAATGAGAATGGTGGAAAAAAAATCAATAAAGCATTCATTCAATGTTGTTTCCGTACAAAAATACCAGAATACATTCGTCTGCAAATTGTGTGTGTGTGTACTTATTTTGGGCTCATGCATATAGAAGGAAGAAAATCTGTTCTTTTTCATCACATTTTCATTTCATTCCCGCAGATCATAATCGCTATATAGTCGTTTTTAGTTTTAATCACTTCATTTTCCCACCATATCATCGAATTTCATCTTGTACCAACTAGACAAATGAAAACGTACAAAATACTCACGCATATTCCCATACGCGATTACAATTACATGCAACTTACGACTGCAAAACATGTCATATTATACGATACAGATAGATGGTTGAAAATCCTATATCGAGTCCACACAGTCTAGAATCTTGAACTTCACCTGTAAAAAAAATAAATAAAACTAAAAAGACATGGATGTAGAAATTGCTATCTGTATATTCTGTATTACTTCTCGACACTTCTCGTCGTCAGGGCATTGAATTCAATTCCTCATTTCCCAATCCTGAAAAATGTTTGTGTATACAGAAAGACAACCTTTCGCTCAAGCTTTTCCATGAATCATAATTCAATAGGGAATATTAATCTTGTTATAAGGGGGGCCTCATGTAATGTACCATTATATATCGTATATGAAGAATTGAAGAAGCTTTGATTTTTGCATTCAACTCGCATTACCCTTATAATAAGTCAAAAATCTTTTTACACTTTATCAACACGGCTTATATAAGTACATCGTCTGAATTTCTTAAGGCTCAATACACATCTCTCTGTATATATATATATCGTAAGTATGTGTGTAAAGTAAAACTTTGGGAAAGACGCAAAACTGGTTTTTTGGTTTTATCTTTGGGTTTAAACTTTGAGAAAAGTTTCAACTCGTCAACATATAAGAAACAGAACGTATAAATATGTGTACGCAATACTGTGCATAGTAAACAATTAAATGGCTCAACTCTCAACTGTATTGTTCGGTTGTGTACATGCAAAATACTCACGTCAGACAGAAAGACAAAAGGAAAAGACTGTACATAAGTACATACATGTAAATGTATATAGGAATGCTAAACTTTTGTCAAAGAAGTTTGATCACATGACTTGATATCATATCTCGCATTGAGAATCTATCGGTAGCAATTTTTCCCATAGTTTTTTTTTACTTAATATCCCTTTTTTAATACAGATGATAGCCCAAGAAACTCAAGAATCTTGTGAATCCTCATTGTCTTTACTCTTTACATTCGTACATAAGTACATACTGATATTTGAGTTGGGGAAAACTCGGGACAGAATTCATACCTACTTTATGGACATTGTGTATTGAGCGTAGCAATACTTTTTCTGCACAAAATAAAACACCAGTGTAAATATGATCTGAACTTGAATCTCATCATCTCATCTCATCACAGTCTCAATCCTCAAGTCAATAGTTAAAATAATATCATCTCTCTCGCATATATATCGTACATACAATATATATTTGTCAAGCCACAATGGACAAATGACAATCGACAATCGACAAAGGACAAACGAATAACGAATGCATTTGAATTGATTCACTTTTCTTCTTCCCTTTTGTGTCCTCGACTCCTCCCAAGTTCTTCTCTCATGTCCTTATCGGCTTTGAGAATCAACAAAATGCAGATCAGAGATCAGAAACCAAATCCAAATCAATAGATAATTTTTTTAAGGACAAGACACACACAGGCAGAAGAAACAACGGACAAAGACGAGGAGGACGAGTATATATGAACAGACAACATTTTTCATTCGAATGAGGGTCTGAGGGTAAGTCTGTCAACAGTTAATTATTCCAGTCTTATTTATTAAGTTGCCCATCTCTTGTCATTGTCATTGTCATTATATTCGCAAAGCAAATGCACAGTGGCATTCTCTCTCTCTCTCTCTCTCGCTCTCTGTTTTTCCTCTCAGGAAAAAATCGTGCAAATATTTTATGCTTGAGAAAATCCTATCCTATATCGGCTATATCACTATATATCGTACACTCTCAACTCCAACTCACATACGCATACATATACACATACTGCTTTATCTTTGAAATCACAAAAGACTTAGGCAAAGAGGATGAAAAATGACTGCAAGAGATTCATAAGCATGAACAACAAGTAGCAAGTAGAAAGTTTGAACGCATCAGAGTGCACACAGTACAGTAACAGTAGTCATCAGGAATTAAATGTCAAATAAATGTATTTTCATTTTGAATATTTAAAACGTTTGGATTTCCAATATAGGAAATATCCAAATGGGAATCTGAAGCTGTCAAAGAAAAACAGAGTAAGATGACGACTTGCTAATTTTCCTAATGGATATTCCAATAATGACGAGATAACGCTCAAATCTCATATTTCATATTTCATTTGCCATATCTGTGTACGAAATACAAGTACAAGCGGAGACAGGAGCTCAGAGTCAGAACTGTCAAACATGTTTTTCCTCACAAAATCCCAAGTACCAACTATACCGTCTCTTTCTCTCTCTGTCTGATACTTACGAATCACAAAATGAAAAAATTCTGCATGAATGTACAGATCACATGGAGATATAAATGAAGAAAAGTCATAAATCCCCATGTTCAACATGATGATAAGCACGAACTTACCCAGAGAAAATGAAAATCGCTCAATACTCAATATCGATATTACATTACGGCATTACGGCGTCATTTCAGTTTGACATTCTTTGAGATTTGCCGGTTCGTCGTCGTTCTGAATTGTGATGTACCACAAAATCCTGTGTGTGCCCACTAATATTTGTCTATTGCTCGTGCAGAAATTAATACAAGAAGATGAACGTGTTATTTATATCAGTAAATTCATATACTAGTGTATTTCTTGAGAGTATTATTCAAACTAGAGATTCGATACACACTCGTGATGAAGACAAAATTTATTATCCGTATCCAAGCAGCATCAGCAAGCAAAAATATCTGTAGGAAGAAGAATACAATGGAACAGTCGTCAGAGAGTCGTACTTGGTTTGTAAAAAAAAAAATATTTGGAATTGAGAAAAAATCAACCTATTATTTGTCATGTCATAGCTCAAAAATACACACACACACACACACACACAAACACACATCAGTCATCTGTCACTTGATACTCACATGGAATTCAAACGTCAAATTTCAATATACTTGGCTCATGAAAATGAAACTCACTTGAATCAGAATCAAGAAATCAGTCGCACGGTTTTTCTTTCTTCTCTCTCCATTCTCCATTCCAAGTCATAGTTCATTTCATTTGGGATTCTGATGATGATGATGATGATGATGATATTATGACACAGTTTTTTCTCTGCTTTCATTCTTTCCTTATACAAATGAATCATGTGAACATAATAGAGAAAAAAACACACGGTGTGTGTATGGGTATAGTGTGTAGACAGGAGACACACGACCATTTCATTTCAGGATAAGAAAAAGACAAGAGAGTATAGAGAAACTGATAGCTCGGATGTCTATTGACAATCCAATTCCAAGAATGAATTGACAATCTTGTCTTGATATCCAGATATTTTTTCCTTTCTCATAATAATAATATCATATGGAGTACATATTGTATTGTCGTCTCATTTCTCTCTTGACAAATACTCATATTCCCATTCCCATTCTCATGTGTATAGTGTACAGAATGTATATATGTATGTATATATATATATACATACATGCTCGATGGTGCCCTTATTTTAACCTAGAACTAGAGAAGTGTAAATATGTATCCCCACATGACATAATACAAAAAAATTACATTATCTATTAGGAATTATAATTACACGAGTGGCAATGATATTGAGAATAATGAACGCTTCCCACTACGTGCTATTAACCTTATATGTATTTATATTTATAGTGAATAATTGAGCATATCCCCATGTAATGTAATCGTTTGGCATATTTTAATTTAATTAATCACACACAGTACAAATTGCAAATTGTAGATATCTTTTCCATTTGTGCCTTTGTGTATCTGTATTTCCCTTTTACATGGAATAATAATAGTTTTCTTCCTCTCTCTTCCTCTCTCTCTCTCTCTCTCTCTGTCTGTATTGTTTTACAATCTTCCTTGTCTACAAAATACATACGTAGATATACATATACAAATATAAACGTACATATACATAGTAATACATATGCAATGTCTAATTTCATGTTCTATATATTGGCCCCACAATATTTTCCTCGAGTGCGCACTCTAAGAATTTTTGTTTGGTAAATTTCCAATGGTGAGTGCTCACATTCAAGGTTAACTCTCTTTAACTGTTTCATTATATATATATATATATGTAATATCGTTTTTAATTGTGTATGGAAAAAAGTTGGGTGCTATTCGCACTCATCGTCAGAAGCCTCCTCGTCGTTGGGTAAAATATGACTGTGGTAAAATGTACTTTGACTTTGTGCTCTTTTTCTCTCTCTCTCTCACTGCATGGAAACAGAGTCCAACTTCAAGACCCAGACAAAGGAAAACGGCCAAGACGAAAACAATAATTAAATTGACACGTATACACAGTATACAGTATACACAATGGCTGTAATTCTGTAATAATTTGATAATCAAACATAGGAATGATTTTAATTTAGCCAATGAGTGATTTTTTTTTGGACATTGGAGGCGCCTTTATTTTTCTTAAGTTTTTTGAACTATTAATTAATAATTACCAGATTACCAGTCAAATATCTCTGTAGTGCAAATCCCTGATGTGAAATTAATTCATAGTCATTTTGACCAACGTCAGCTAAATACTAATAAATACCGGACAGAATCAGGCCAGAAAAATGGGAATTAAATTTCAACAAAGCTCATCGCTCATCAGTGTCAAATTCAAATAATAAGCTGATTTCAGAAATTATTCACGATTTTCCCATGCTATATATAAGTATACTTTGCCTTTCGGAAATGGGATTTGATTGTTCACAATACACATGGGATTACGATATGAATATGATTCTTGACTACAATTCAAATTGAAAGTAACAACAATAAATATCAACTTGTGAAGTAATGAGATGTTTGCATTTAATTTAATTGGTGATTTGAAAGGCGTCCACATGTCTAGAGAAAATTATCCAGAAGGAGAATAAAAAATTTAAATGTCGTTCTTCGTCGTCGTCGTTCAATTACAAATTATACAATGCTTAGATGAACTACAAACCCACCGTCAGCCATTGCCATTACAGATAATCGTCTTCATTTTATTATTATTATATGAACAACACTCAACATTGAACAATTTAAATACTGTTGAGCATGTCTTGCACAGACTAGGGATATATATATATATGTATCCCTAGTCTGTGCATGTATTGTGCATACACAAGAATATACATATAAAGTTACTACTAATAAAATTAAATTGCACTAATTATTATTGCATCTAGAATACTAAAATACGCTTAACGAGCATTTAAGATGATGCTATGAAGCTTCTGTATTTTTATATTTTCATTCATTTTCATTGATATCAAATCCCGACGGGAGTATACAAAATATTTAGCAGCCATAACATGTATTTTAATATCCAACTATAGAGTTTTCTATTTGTCAATTATGCAATTTAACTTTCAGCATGGTTTCAAGATGAAATAAGAAATATTTAAATTGTACATATATATATGTACAACTATAGTTGTCATTCAAATGTACTTCCTGACGATGACGAGGAACGATCGACGAGATTCACATTTACACACACACACACACACATACGTTTCTTACACGATGGAGAAGAAAATAATGAGTCATTTTCGATTTCAACATTCTTCATACACATTAAGATACACACACATTTATATGCATCTCCTTTTGCATTTGCAGAGAATCATGAAGGGCGAAGGACATGCCAATGATGATGATGATGAGCATGTACATTTCCTTTTCCATTCCATTAAAAGTCATTTCGTATCCCTGCCAATGCAAAAAATTAATAGAGTAAATTAGTTTGCAAATATCTGGAAATGATACACAATAAGAGGGAAAAGCCATGTACAAAAATAAAAATGATGGGGAAGTTTGACGTTTACAGTTTTGTGTGTGTGTATTTACAAAATTGCATATGCAATGCATGTGTTTGTATGTATGTAGATGTACATACATTTCAAACCATTTTGTCTTGTATATTTTGATTAGCTTGAAAAGCGGCTTCAAGTAAAACGCCCGTACAGTCATTGTTATATAGCAAACCATTTAATTGGAATTGCCATTGTTTTATTGAAGTTTCTTTAGAATGAGAAGCCCAAACTCCAAACTCCAAATAAATACTGTTGCTACTATGTATATGATGAGAGTGCGAGTTGGGTGGAAATGAAAAGAAGGGTGATGTTTCCATGTACAACATATATAGAAACTCTCGGGCTCCGGCCACTGAATGTACAGCAAGTGTGAGTCAAATGACGGGAAAGATTCAAAGCCTCTTTGTGCTCCATCTAAGGACGATCCGGTAGACCAACCCAAAAAACTCTTTGAAAAAAAAATCATCATCATCACAACTTTTCATCAAAACCGAAATGATAATCGCACTGAATGCTTTGATGTCAAAAACTTGACAGCATTCTTTGAGGGAAAGGTATATACTGCAGAGGAGTTTTCAATTGTGACTTTAATTAGATTAGATGAAATCATAGATATCGTATGATTTACTTGAGTGTTGAAAGTTGAAAGCGCGTTCATTACTAATCCCCAATTACCAACTACTAACCACTTTGTAATTAAAGTTGATAAAACATATCATTATTGTTGTTCCAAGCCTTGTAAATTGTCTAACAAAGAAGTGAGTTTTAAACACTTCTCTTTATGACTCTCTCATTACTTTTACTACTCATCTAATTAATAACTTTTTTATTATCATTTGGGAAATTAATTGAGAAAACCAAGACGTGTGATTTCAAGGTATTTGAATGAAGACCACACACACATATCTATCGTACATATATCTGTATTTATACACATTTATACCTCGTATATGTACATTTCTCATAATTAAAACTTGTGAAGACTTAGATTAGAATTTTAATTGTTGTACAAACACATACACAGTACACAGTAATACACACTTTGCGTACTTACTTATCGTACATACATACATACATACAGACTTCGTATACGCAAAATAAAATATGTGTGTGTGCAGAGTGTGAGAATTACATTTTGCCAGTAGTTGAGTACAGACTGTATACATATACAGTTCTGTTCTGTGGTTCTTTCCGAGGTTCAAGTCTGCTCGTATGATTTTTCATTCGCTATTCGCTATATCAAGGCGGTCAAGTCCATGTTGTACTTTATTCTTTATTCTCTTGAGATGATCCATAGATAATAGCTCATCGTTCTACGGAGTTGGAGTTGGAGACCTTGCCTTGGTAAAGTTCTGTAGATTTAGATATTGTGCTTCATCATCACGTCCTTCTTCTCATAAAACTACCAACTCACTCACATTCTTGTATCCCTGTATAAAATATTCTGCTTTTATTACGTAACTTGTCCACACACAATTGTACACAAAAGAAAATTTTCAAATACACAGATACAAATTCATCACAAGACAATTTTGTTGTATGTAGGTATGTATTTGTATTTGTGTGTGTGTGTGTGTGTTTTCATATGGTGAATTTGTATTTGTATTTGTGCTTTTGAATGCCACGTGCGTTCAGTCTACAAAGTCAATGTGTACAAAATGATGAATAAATGATAGCTCGAGAGAGAGAATTCACATGTATATAATTTATTATTAAAAAATCAACCTCATGTAAAATGTTTTTTCTCGTGATTTATTGACGTTGTTAAAATCAGAATAGCGTGAAAACTCACACAACAAACGTCAACACCAAATCACCCACACCAACAGTCACTTTTCTCTCCTTCCTCTCTCTCTCTCTCTTTTCTGCCTCACATTTATTCATATTCATATCATTGTTATATGTATGTACATTTACATGTATATTTTCCACAGATACAGTGCACACAAAGTATCCAAGTCTATACAAATGCGAGGTACATCCGACTTGAAAAAATGAAATGAAACATTCTGAAACTCTTCAAAGTTTCAGTTGAAGCGGAGAGTCATTATTAATTTCACGTAAATGTTATGGCATGTAGAGAAATATTTTATTACTATTTTCCACGTTCTTTATGTACAGACAGACAGACATATACTAGTACGCACAAGGTTTTTAACGAAACTATGTTTGTTGTTTCGTCCTGTGGTGTGTGCAATTCCAAATGATTAGAAAAACATTCCATCTGTATATATATTTATTTTACAAAGGGATCAATGCAGTTTCCTTTGTACCCGTTTTATACTCTCAACTCGGTTGAGTTGAGAGCGTAAAAAAAGTATTACTGTTATATTGGATTGGATTTGAAATATTTTTACGATACATTTTTTCGATTTCTTTCTGTAATACGAAATGTGAAATTTGAAATAGGAAAGGAAGTAGGTGAAATGAAATTTGAAAATGTGAAATACAACCAAACTGACAAAACTTATCATGAATTATTTATGGGCTGTGTGTCTGAATTTCCGGAATATCCTAGGTCGTATTGACTGCCACACGGATAATGTCGTATGTAATATAGTGGGGGAAAAACTGGATTTAAATTTTAAGATGGGGGAAAAAACTTCACATTTATCTTCATTTAATGACTATTTCAACTCATTCATAAATAATCCACACATGTACAAACGCCATGCAGACTTTTATGCCAGTCTCTTTCAATTATGTGGAGTGAGGCGAGGATTTTTGTCATTACTCTTGTAACTTTGTTGTGTATACGATATATACATACAGATGTGTACCATTTTCTTTCCTGCAATGTAATTTCCATGTGTGTATTCAAGTATTTTCTATACACTGACTCCTTTCCTCATCATTTAACAGCAGTGAACTGTCCCAACTGTCCAAAATAAATTCAGACAAAAAATATCAAAAATCAAAACCAGTAATTTTCTGGAAAACACTCGCAGAATCTTGAATCTGGACAGTTAAATGAGAAGTCAAAAGTCGATGGCTTTTTCCATGGTTATCATTTTTCCTTTTTTTCTGAATTTTCTTGTGAATCTCCTCATGTGATGATTATGAGGCCGTGAATGCATTTGACATTTACATATACAAAATTTTGGTTTTTTTTGGTTTTTCATCTTGATGACTTCAGCTAATATAATATAATACAGTGTTGAGATATGGAGGAGAGGAATTTGTGACTACACAGTACACACAGCCTATGACTGTGATATGACACAGGTCAAAACCCTCGATATGAAAAAAAAACTGACACTTTCACATGGACTCCGCCAAACGACTAATGCATTAGTAGTGTTACATTCCAAAAAGAAATAAAGCAATAAACATCATTCAAATAATTTTATGTCCCATGATTTGCTTTTATCAAAGGGAAGCCGAACCAAAGTCGACAACGTCAAATATACAAAGACAACGGAGGAGACCAAGTGGAAAAATGTGGTGTGTGTGTATACATCCCAAAATTTTTACTACAAGTACTACACAACTACACACTCGTTACTAGTTGTTTTTTGAATAAATATATTATTAAAAAAAAACGACTACAACTGTACAAAAAAAAACATTTATATTTACATGATGACGAAGGGAAAATACAAGGAGCCATGAGAGAATTTTCCCTATTAGATATGAGAAAGAAAGAGAGAGAGAGAGAGAGAGATGGGATGAAGGATGAACAGTGAACTGACTAGGGAAAAAAAACTATCTATATTTTGAATCTGTATTATTATTATATCTGTATATTTTATGTGATGGAGGATCAAGTGTGACGCAGTCTATTGCTATTGCTATCAGTTACCAGGGATGAGATGGATATAAGAACGAGTAACAACATCCAGTTGATTTATGTACTATGTACATACATTAGAGCTATCTCTTTCTCTCTCTCTTCTCTCTCTGTCTCTAGTTATATAACAATGGCCATTCATACCGGGAGCCGCCATCAAAAAAGAGGCTTGATAATTCTTTTTTTTTTGTTGTTGGAGAGTGTGTACACAAAAGGAATGTGTGCCCATGGTTGGAAATTCTCCACCGTTAGGGAGAATGAGAATAAAAGGAGAAAATTGGGAAGGGTGGTCCAGAGGAGAGGGTGAGAGAGAAGGAGAGAGCTCTGCTTATAGTTTTTGATATGGCAGAGAGAGAGAGAGAGAGAGAAAAACCCACAGAAAAAGAACGGAGAATGGCCAAACAACTGATATGATCATGGACGACTCTTGATAGTTGATAGACCAACATTGAAAAATGTGACTCGTTCAGTTTTTATTGGTGGAAAAAAGGCTTGTTTCCATGTTCCATGTCCGATGGGGATATGAATCTTTCCCAAACCAAACCAGGGAAAAAGTATTCACAGCGTCAGCATCAGCATCCCCATGTCCATGAGTATATAATTAAATCGAATCAAGTCACAAACATCATCATGATGATCTTTCTCCTCCCTTATTTTCTTTCTTCAACGTCAAAGGCCCGAAAATATTCCAGTGTGTTTTTTTTGGGGGGAATAGAAATCAGAAATCACTTCTTATACTTTGTATCTTTATTTCCCTTTTTACAGTGGCTCATTAGGCTTCAAACTTAAACATTTCATTTCCCAAAAACTTTCAATAGAATACAAAATTCCACGACCTAATTTAGAAAAAAAGAAGAAGAGATGGCGAACATTAAATTTTTTCATTTTTTCATATACGTAGATTTCTTAACAACAAAATGACTAGACGAAATTCACGGTTCACGGTATCCTTTTTTCTTCATATTTTTCTTTTTCGTTCGCAGATCAGTAATTCATTTCTAACGCTTGCAAACCCAATGTCGAATCTAAATGGTGATAATAGATCGCGGACACATGAAATCATAAATTATCTGAAAAAATATCAAAGATTTTATGGAAGTAAAACTACGGGAATGTATAGCACAAAGCAGATGCTCGGCCATCAGCCAGCCACAATGAGACATTTTATAATGATCAGCTCCACATATATACCAAGAAAAAAAACATATGTTTTCTCCCTTTTTTCCTCGTGGAAGTGTTTTTGTATTTTATTTTTGCCATTTGCAACAATGTGGTCAATTGGGACATTTGAAATTTAAACTTCTTGGGAAACATTTTCAGTTACATTCCATTCAAAAAAATGCTAGATTTACTTTACACAGATCACAAATTATTTATTTATATCAGTAGACCTGATTCTAATTGGGAAAAAAGGAAGCCCACAGATCAAAAATCTAAATCATATCATGTGGAAAAAATTACGACTCGCAACAATATGAATCCAATTAGTTGACAACTGGTGATTCTCCTCCTTATGAATTATAAATGGCAAATGAAATCTCATTAAATATGATAAAAATGTACTTGATATGCGAATTCACGGGATGCAAAAGACATACACGATACACTTATTTTCATCCACCATCAAATACAATAAAAATCTATCATTGTTAATTGTCAATTGTTGATCATATGCCATCATAAAAACTAATAATCCTTTTTCTTTCTTCAATGAACGACATTTCCCCCTCCGTACTGAAATTATTCGAAATGCACAAATAAAATGATGTTTGCCTGTGGGCTCCATAAATGACAAATAATAAAGATAATCCAGAACGATTGCGTTGGACATGAAAAATGCAATGTGCACTTTTCATTATTCTTGTTACGTTTAGGATATGATTCACAAACGGAAATCACCACCACAACTATTGTACAATTAGTATTATTACAAAACCACAAGTAGACAAGTGATCGTTAATTTTGTGTGTGTAAAGAGCAAACAAAAAAAAGCGAGAGTCCACATCTCATATGAATCTAAATTGTAAATAGTAATAAGAAAAATAATTGTGCAATAATCGTTCATGACATGAACTTCATGTAGCTGAATGTTGTACGTACAGAAAAAAAAACAGTCAAAGTGAGTAGCATCAATTTGAGGAAACAATCAGACACAGAAAAGAACAAGAATTACCTTTTAAACTTTTTAATATGGCTCTTTATTAGTATTAAAGATGATAAAAATGCATGCAGTATAATGTCAGTTAAAACATATCATAATAATAATTCTTTTTATGCTACAATATTAGACTGAGAGTTACATATTTCAGAGTTTTATTCATTTCATTGTCAAGTACAAAAAGTATAGATATACAGATATATACTGAATGTACACACTCGCCTTTACATTCACTTTACACTTACTCGTAGAATTATCCTAATAAATATTAAAATAGTTTTTTTGTTTTAGCAAGTCATCAAATTTTACAAAGTGCAAAATGGCTAATTACTCCTGTACATTGAGATATTCAGTTTATAGTGTAATTCTCAGAAATTTTACACAACAACAACAACAACCAACAATAATAATTAATGTGTACCAATGCTTACTTTTATCCTCATATTATTTTATATGTTTCAATAAAAACTGCAAATAATTGTAAAATGCTATCAGTATAGTTTAACTTTTTAAATAAAATCACTAGTAAAACTAATTAACAACGAAACTGTATTTAAAAAAATAAAATGACTAAAAACTTGACGAACTGAAAGCGTAGGAAATCCTTCACAGGAAATGACTGATTCAATCTTTGAATATTCCTCCAAAGAGTCTGATGATGATGAAGTATTGAAAAGGACTTGAATTGCAAACACACTTGAGAGCATCATGTTGACAATTTTGAGCACGTCTCGTCATAATAAATTGGATGAAATGATGCCGCTTTTGATGTGCTGCTCTCGAGTGTTTCATTTCATCCACAGCAGCATTTTCCTTCTCTCTCTCTCTCTCCAATTTTCCACGTTTCAAATTTCAATTTGAATTTTTTGACGTGTTCATAATTCATAAATTCAGTGTGTCCTTCAACGTCTCCAGCTTGAACAAAAAAAAATAATGAAATAATCTAAAACATGAACATGAAAAATACGGACTGGTAATGATAATGACTTAATGAAAACGATAAAATTGAATACTCGTTCACAAGGTAAAATTTGAAAGGAAACTATAAACATAACTACCAAGTTTTACAGTCAAAATGTCTCAACTAGCTCTAGCTCTAGACTCCTGTGGGTATAATGCAATATATAGTGAATAATTAATACATGTAATTTAGAAAAGCGATTGGAATTGAAGAACATCTGCTTCTATTTCCATCTCCATACATAAATAGGAGCATATAATACAGTACTGACTATCTGTAGAACGATAGAATGAGGATCTGGAATTTACAAAAGGAAAATGCCACAACTAAAATTTACATTACAAATTCTCTATATGATATCGGTGTGTGTGTGCATGTACGTGTACTCACTTAGACAGAGGAGAATCAGAATGAGAGAATTAAAAGAAGATGATGCGCGCAAAGTCAACTACAAGACAGAGGAAACAACGACAGAACAATCCTCATTCATGTTACATACGATATACATGACATATGCAGTTTATGCAGGGAGAGCACTAGAATCCCCTGGAGAAACTCTACCTCTACCTCTAAATTTATGTACAGATACTTCATATATAATATATACTGTATATAATATACACAAGCAAACTCAAGTGGATTTAACGAGCTCAGGCATACAGTCAAACAAGGAGATTGTACATGTTCCAATCCACAATGCAATAGTTTCCAATGTACAATTTCCATCGTATAGCATGAGAGTGGGCAAATTATTGGCATAAAGGTGAGTTGAGTAGAAGGTATATATACGTATAGAAAAGCATGTACGCGAGAGTTTAGAGTGTGTGTAGAGTACTGTATAGAATTGTAGAAGAACGTAGATAAACATGAGTGTTGTAAATAGTAAATACAGTGACTAGATAGGAGATAGAGAAACTGATAGAAGTTGGAAAATTTTATTTCCTTTTCTCGGGAG
Organism: Gisinianus flammeolus; assembly: GCA_034699125.1. NCBI lineage: Eukaryota > Metazoa > Arthropoda > Collembola > Symphypleona > Katiannidae > Gisinianus > Gisinianus flammeolus. The sequence continues at coordinate 7,491 of JAIUND010000103.1, read as the reverse complement.
GTTGGACTCGCAAAGCGGTTTAACTGTTTTTTCACCAATCGACTGAAGATCGAAATCTGTTCTATTCTGACGAGTTTGTGCCATGCATGCGTGATGCCTAGGGAAGTGAGTGAGCGAGCACGAGAGAGAGACGGGAATAGCAATAGAAAAATAGCTGTTCTGCTCAACCACCACCACCACTACCATACACACACTTCTACTGTGTATTTGTATATTCTCTTGTGAAAAGATGCTGAAAAAAGGATGCTGCCCAGACAAAATGGCTGATTTTCCCTTCCTTCTCCCTCTCTCTCTCTCTCTTCCTCTTGTGTTCTCGTTCTCGTCCTCGTCGTCCTGTCATGTCACTCAAACTCATAGCCATAACGTACATATCCCAATACAAAAGTACATCCGAGAACATGGAAATACACACACACACACATCTGACACACTCTCACCCGTCATACCGTTTCAACATGGAACATCCAACAAGAGAGAGAGAGCAAGCAGAAGAGTCTTATATACCCTTCACTCATTACTCACTCATACATTAGACTTGTTTCCAAACACAAGCAAGCCGTTTTACCTATTCTCGTCATCCTTCATCCGTCCATCCACTAACACCTTGAGAGAAAGAGAGAGAAATATATAGAGACTCAATCCACACACACATTTCACATACTTACCAACTATTTTTTAACTCCTTCATTTCCCTCCGACTAAGACTAAGCCTGAGATTTTGACAGCATAACAAATAACAAACAAATATCCAGTCACAAATACACACACACACACACACACACACACAGACTTCTTATTCATTTATTTATTCAACTGATTTTTATCTTGTCCGCAAACTACTAGAACATCTCTCTCTCTCTCTTTTTCTCTCGTTTTGACTATCTTCATCTCCATCTCATTATCATATTCTAAATCCCAAATCCCAGTACTGACTCCTTGCTAGTTACTCACTCTTTCTCAGTCTCACTCTCACAAATCCACTTGACTATACATGTATATAAATATATATATATATACCTACGCAACTTTTATCTTTTATATCATCAACGTTCTGTACACGCACTTAAGACTTTTCAAACACACACACACACACACACTTCAACTTGTATAAATCACACGCAGTCTAGAGATATCCCATAGGCCTTGGTCTTGTGTACTAACAGTACAAACTCTCAACAAGCCTTTATCTTCAATAGCCATATAGCTAGAGAGATTCGTACATATTCGTACGGAATTTAATTACACGCTTTACACACTGAATATACATATACGAATATAATATAATATACCTATTTCCCTAAATTCACTGTAGGTACAAAGTAGCAAGTACTAGCCCGAGTTACTGTAGCCGAAATAATTGAAAGATTCATGTACATCGTAAATCTGATTCTGATTTACACACTAGAGTCTAGACTTCTCTATCTATATAACTCTAAATCTAAATAACTACAGCAAACTCTTGTCAATTTTCAAGGATTCTCATCATGACTTTAAGATATTGATATTGAAATTGACGAGAGTTTTCAGTCGTTCATGCCTCAGATCTCAATTTTCTATTTTGTAAAAGTCACATTTCAAATGGTAAGACGGATTACAATTGGAATAGGTAAAGAGAGCAATGAGAAATTAGGAAATTAGAAAGGAAATGCGACGAATATATAGTTTTCAAAGCCAAAGAAGGGGGTGTGAAGGGTTTTTTTCGCGTACACAAGTCTTCTTTCGGGAACTAGATTTAACGGACGCTGTGAGTTGAGTTGAATTAGGAATTTTAAATTAAATCGGGGTTTGAGAGGACATTTTCCTCCGCGAATTGCGTAGCAAATTTATACTTTAATTATAGGCACCCTACGCAGTATTTTTAAGAGGGAAAGGCCAGCTCATTGGCTAGAGCCAAGGGTACACTCCCATACATACACACACACACACGCTACACACCTTTCATTTTATTTGGCACACACATACACACAAATAAAATATACGGTATTGTACATATATGGGTGTACGGACATAGGGCGTTTATATATAGGCAATATAAATATAAATTTTGAGGGTACTTTGAAATTATGTACAGTTTAGAAAGGGTCTGATATAGGAAATATATTATTATATATATGCATAGGATATTTTCAGACATGAGGGTTTTATATATTTTTGCAAAGTTTTTGGCGTAATAAGCGTACACATATGCTGTAGATTTCTATAGAAGACATTAAGACTAACAATGGTTTCAAAAGGACATCTGTCCCTTTTAGTTTATTTATTTGGTCAGGAGTCAGGACTCACAGGAGTGAGAGAGAAAGAGAGAGAGCAAGAGGAAAAAAGAGACTCGACGCCAACTTTTTGACCATTTTGCACAAAGTCATTGTCCAAAAAGGTAACTGAAATGGCCAATAGAGCAAAAGTACTAACCGCCACACGAGATAAATAGAAAAACGAAAAACCTAAACGAATCCGACATTTCCTATACAAAATCCTCATCTCTCAGTTCCTTCCTTCAGTTTTGTCTAGTTGAGTTTTCCGAATGGTTGTCAACAAACATCAAAAAAAAAAATTCGGATTTAAAACCAAATCTGCAGATAAATGCAACTAATTCAGTCACAAATCTGTCAATCTGAGTCATTTACTCGGGATTTTACATGTGTCCGGACAAAAAAAAAAATAGTGGGGAAGAAGTATAGAAATATATGTAAAAAAAAGTGCAAATCCAAAGTCGAGTAATAGACATTTCATCGTTGTCATCAAAGTCATCAAAGTCATAGTTTTTTGAACTTGAAGAAGAAAAAACGAAGATTTGCAGCCTATAAAAAAGGAGGAGGGAGTTTCAAGGTGGAGAATCCGGGTAAGTCTTTCAACACTTTGATTTTTTAATTTGAATTTTAACTGTGAATCGTTGCTATTTGGACCAGAAAAAAATTGTTTATTTTGTCTATGGTGAGAAGTTTCGCTGATTGACACTTGTATGTCTATGTCTATGTTCTATGAACACTTCTCTGTGTGCGTGTGTTTGTTGCCAATATATCTACACTATACATAACGTTAAATGTGTAAATGTATATGTATAGAGTTGAAAGGGTATCATTTTGTACATATTTTATGACCGGAATTTGTTTTTCTAGCCCGCCACAGATTGCCAACTAAAAAATTGTACAAGAGTTTTCAACGTTTTAGGATGGAGATTTGTGAGTCGCGATGACAGCAAGCGAGAGAGAGAGAGAAAGAGAGAGCGAGAGAAAGAGGAAGACGATGAGGAGAAAAAAAATATGGCGGATAGATTCGCCCGCTGAGCGATTCAACCAGAGTTGGACTGACTTTTAAGGTTAGTTTTTTCTCATAGTTTTCTTTTCCCTCCAAAGAAAAGTCTACACTTAAAAACATCACAGATGATGGAATTCATGTATATGTATATTACATTTTGTATAGATTTTAAAAATTGTCTGGAATTCTGAATATTTTAAACTATTTTCATTGGAAAATGAACAAAAGCTTTGCATTTATTTGATGATGAATGAATGTGTCTGACGTTGACGTCATTAAAAGTCAAAATTACGTTGATGAAAACTGAAATGAAGACTTGCCAAAGAGATTTACATGATTTACAAAAAAAAAGACGTCAAGTAAAATGCAAATGGGAATGCAAATGAAAGACCACCAGGGACTCGGAATTATTTACTCGACTAAATATTGACTACGAACAAATAAATAAGATGTGATTTTTTAAAAGTAGAATTAAGAGTGAGTTGTCAGCATTGAGCTCTCATCCAAAAAAAAGCTTCAGTTGTAACAATTTCCAATGTGGGGAAGTGAGACAGAATGTGAAGTGTGGACGACTCGACTCGACATCGACATCGACACACTCAACTGTCAAAAATCCAAGTCCAACAGTTTTCAACGACTCCAATAATATTTTATAATCTTTATTTTCTTTGACCGATTTATGATATAGCACACGCTGAGTTAAGTGAGGTAGACGTTCAAGTAGGGGAAAAGTTCCAAGTCTCTCTCTCTCACTCTCTTTCTTTCTCTCTCTGACTCTTTGGTAAAAATATATTTCTGTCCATGTACAATTTCAGTTGTATATTGTATACTCACGTCGGTATTGGTTCAATTTAAAAATTTTATGACTATTACTATAAGGGCTCGAATACACACAAAAACACACACACACAGACGTCACAAACAGAGAGCTCACCATTTCTACCCCAGTCTCAAACCGAATAGATGCAAACAAACACAAATAACCCTTTTCCCATTTTTCCAAGCATCTGTAGAGTAGCGCTCACAATTACACAGACATTGTGCCTACAATACATAATATCCGTACACAGGCGGAACATATAGAATAGACATTCATTTACACATTTATACTGGGAGGGCGGACAAAATGGAAAAAAAAAAGTTTAGATAGGGAAACCAAAACCAAAAAGAACTAAAGAAAGATATAGACAAGCTTAGAAGGAAAAAAAACTTTGTTTGGGGTGACACACACACACACACATGCTTTTTCTTATTTTCCGTACACAAGTTCCCTCTGAGTCGTTTTTTACAGTGACATTTTTAAAGTTGAAGATAATGCGGGATGATGTGATGGAGCTCCTTTAAGTTTTAAGGTTTACATACAAGGAAAATAGAGATATACACAGTATTTTATGGAAACCTCTTTAGAACGAAGAATGAATAGAAACAAGAAGAAGTGGAAAGAAATGCGCTATATGCGTAGGGGTGAAAATTTTGAGAGATATACGATATCTGTCTGTATAGTCAAATGCGTGTATGTTTGTGTGTGAGTGTGCATATCTGTATATACGATAGTAAAATATATAGTTACGTCATACGCAGGATTTGGAAATGAAAATTGAATGTGTATACTTAGGATGGAAAATGGAAATGGAAATGTAGATGTGAAAAAATGGCTGGTTCTGGTTTTGGTCCTGGTTAGACAAATTTTTATCTATATATTTTTTTCCTCCTCCCGAGTTCAAGTCAAAGAAGAAGTTGTAACCGTCTTGGGGTTCCCCCATTTATTCTCTCAAAATATTCATGTTTTGCCCCCAGGATTTCTCTTTTTATTGACCTGTAACCTTTTTCTTCTTTGCTTTTTTGGAAAAAGAATGAGACAATTTCAATAGATTACAATAGTTGACTTCCGCCAAGCATTTTTATTACTTAATATTTTTGTGGGGGAGTTTTCTTTCATTTTTCATTTTATATATATGTATATATATATTATAATTTCTAAAGTAAATTCAAGTTTAAATCCCCATTTCAAAAGTCAAAATGTCAAAAAGACATCCGTACATCTGTATTCTGTATTCTGTATTCAATAGTATAGAAATCTGTTACTCAATAACAACCTCTTGAATGTTTGTGAAATGAAAAGTGAAAATGATGTTGAATTGTGAATTCTGTCGTTCAACTGCGACTGCGATGTTAAAGATAGAGAAAAAATAGTATACGAAGAAAAAGAAGGGGGGGGGGGGGGGAAATGAAAAAACATGGCCGGATGTTGGATGTTGGTTTGAATTATGAAATTTACCAAATATTGTATTTGAGATTCCGAGTCCACCCGTAGCAAATAATTAGATATGAATCATCATATCACGGATAATAAAATTCAAAATTCAAAACTTGAAACAGAGATAAGATTGCGGTTTACCGTCGTTTTTCTTTGTACATACACACAGCATACTGCATACAGCATACACTACGTATAACAGTGTGTGTTTATTTGTGTGTGTGTGTGTGTGTGTACACATTCACGGTATAAATCTCGAGAGAGAATAAATATGGAATACATATTTTATCTGTAGTTGCTCAACTTTTGTGTACATACTCTCCATTGAGTGAAATGAAAAACCAGACGAAATTGAGAGAGAGACTTGAAAAGTCTAATTATTGTTGTAGGCTCCCGTTCCATAAGGCTATTGAATTTCATTTTCATTCCATCCATCCGTATTCCGTCTTTTCCTTTCCCCCTTTGTCCTTTGTATACATTGACTTGACCATATAAGTGAAGGAGAGTAAAAAATCAAGTTAGGACTGGGAATTGTCACTTGATTATGTAAATGACTCAATTTGAATTCTACTAAAGCTAAAGAGGATTCTATCTCTAAGATATCAGTACAGCAAGCAGATATTTATATCTAATATCTACAATCTACACAACTTAAACTTTACATTTTTCAAATCAACAACTTGAACTTCACTTCAGCTTTGAAAAACTCAAAAGCCCAAAACAAAAGCCAAACGGACATCTGTGTAATGGACATTTTCACTCCTTTAATGTTTCCTCAGTTGATTGGGCCAGAGTAAGAAAAGATGTTTCTTCTCTCTCTCTCTCTCTCTCCTCAATTTCCCATTCCATATACAAATACAAATACAAATACGGAGAGTTTTGATCTTATTTATTAGATAGAATCAAACTGATTTAATAGACGCCCTCATTCCATTTCAATTTCCACTTTTGTACAAGCCTACAAAAAAAATACATTCATGTTATTCACTTTGAAGGCTATTTCTCTCTCTCTCTCTCTCTCTCGTTTTATCCTTGTCAGTTCTGGATTTTATTCTCTTTCTATATCTTCTGGACACAAAGGCAAAATACCTATTGAGAATTTCTATTGGTAAAATATAAATGTAGAGAGATAGACTTTGTTAGTCTGCTCTGCTCAGCCTGATGTTGTGTGTTGTCATTGTTTGTAGTCTGTCTTGTGATTGACGTGATAAGAGTTTGAAACTTTGAGAGTTGTCCCTCTCCAAATACACACACACACACACACTCATACAAATACAATACTGATATGGCTGACGACGAAGGCTGGTTTGTTTGTAGTTTGTAGTTTGTACACACAAAGTGACATTGGAATACCAAAGACTTTTCTGTACAACCAACGACCGGTTTTTGATTCGATTTGTTGTATTCTCTGCTGTGTTATGTTACAAGTCAAAGTGAGAGAAGAGACAAAGACTCGGGCTACACAAGGAAAAAAACAAGTTTCTTGTCTATATCTCCGACCAGAAAGGAAGAAAACAATCATTAGGAAACAAAATCGTTAGTGTTTTTCTTGTTATTCCATTTGAATTCCTCGACTCGCAACAACCAGGAGAGAGAGACTGGAAATCTTCACAGTCGACCATTTTCCTTATTTTTTTTTGTCAAGGGTTCACAATATCAAAATCAAATTCCAACCAAATTTCGTGCTTCATAGTCCTCGTCATCATCATCGTCATTGTCATTGTCTTGCTTGGATAGGCGGATTGAAAATGGTGGACACGTTTTCCAAGGCTTCAGGAAATGTTTTAGTCAAATGCATGAAATGAAAAACTAAAAGTATAAAATTTTGTACTTGTATTTAGTATTTAGTACTGATTTTGTCTCTGTATGAAAACTTGAAACAAAAAGTAAAATGAAGGTAAATACAGTTGAGCGTAGACAGTCAAATTTAGCAATTTGCCGTACGATTTTGACTGTTTGACAGACAGTCAAATTTGACT
>JAIUND010000102.1:0-119165 GCA_034699125.1 Gisinianus flammeolus | reverse complement strand
TTTTGCATACATGCGTACATATGGCTAGAACACATAGACACACAACGCGCCGCGTTAGCGGCGGGCTCCTTGCTAGTATCCTAATATATACCTAACGTTTTCTTAGGGAGAGTGAGGGAGATGATCTAAATAGAATATAAATAAAATGTGAACTAACTGTAAAATGTAGCATAGTAAAATACAAGACACATTTAATTGAGCTATACGAGTTTTCCATTCGTTGTAGATAAGCTGTCGTTTTTAGTTATGCTATAACCAGAACACTAACTAATGATGTCTACTCTGCTTTTAAGATCCTCCAATATCATCGTCGTCGTCATATGTATATATAAATTTCTGTCATTTATTGTCTGCTTTTACTCGACTTTCAAAGAACTTTTTTTCAGTATTCATATACATGTGTACGTACATATATATATAAAATAATGTACATGTACATTATTTTATATATATACGCAGAGTACGCTGACGTCTATTTTGTAATGTACAATTTCCAATTTAAATTAAATAACTTTATTTCCTTATCAATACTGCAGACTTTTCTTCGTCTTCTTCTTTTTTGTATAGCCATTTGTTTTTAATGCCCATACGGGCATTCAATCTTCAAGCTCAATTTTTAGCCATGACTTTCAAACATTTTAAGAATAAAGGTCCAATATAGGTTTTTTAGTTTTTATAAAGGATTCTTGAACAGTGTAGAATTAGGGAGTACATATTACGTATATGACATTATATGTACATATTGACAGCACAAAAAATATACACATTGGCGGATAACCATATTGAACTATGAAATAATTGATGTGTTTATAACTTGAGGTTTGTAACAGTAGTAAAAAACGAGAGGAAAGTACAGGCGTCAATTCATATTTAGTTTGAGAACATAGACAAAGCATACATCACTGCCCGAAAAACCATACAGAAAACTGTGCCTTTTTTTTAAATACATCTTGTGCAGATGCAGTCATATGTCTCTATTTGTACATTTGAAAGGATTTGAAATGTGAAGCAACAAAAAATGATCTCTTGTTAAGAGTTGTACACGTACTTTTAAACAAAATATACTTAGACATACAATATGTAATAAATAATAATATAGCTTTTTCGTTGCTAAAAAAAATACTCGTGCATACGGACAATGCGTCACTGATAAGATACGTATATTTATATTTTCATGATTCAGGAATCTCCGTCGAAAGTACCATGTAAGTTACATAGTCTTGACAGAGAGGAAATAAAAGAGTAAACAACCGGGTGACAGGGAACATTTCTCTCTATTACGAATACATACAGTTTTTCGTTTTTCTGTCGGTCTTGCAAGCCTTTTAACTAAAACGGTGTATTTTTAGCGTATTTGTAATCTCAAAGAAAAATCGGCCACATAATCTTCGTTCAAACGATTATTTATCACAATACATATTGTAGTGGAATAAGAATATATCGTCGGTTAAGTTCTAAAATACGCAATTATCGTTTGGCCACTACAGGAGCATACGCACATTAGCATATACGACAGGGCGCGTGAATTCACCTTATGGGGCCAAATGATAATAGCGTATTTTAGAACTTAACCGACGATATATTAAGTAGGTATGCATTTTTATTACACTGTAAACACAGCATAAAATTAATACGTGCAAATATATAGTGGTAACAAGTATTTTTTCTGAAAGTAGATTCCTTTTTGCCCGTAGGTCTTATTGATTTTACAATTTATTTTTGTATACATTTTGAGGAATCTATAGAAAAAGCATTTAAATACCAAATGTCATTACATAATTATGCATAATATATAGTTTTACTTAACTATAGACATAGACTTGTGTACATTATAACTTATAAATTCTTTGTTGTTTTTTAGGCCAGGACGTCTGCAATCGCAGACTTGCCGTTGATAATGAGTAATGAAAAGTAAGTTTTCAATACAATTAGTTTTTCACAATGTGTATGAGTTCCTAATGATTTTTAAAATGTACATATTTCATATTTCACTGTCCAAATATGCCATGTAATGTAACTCATTCATTTATTACAGGTATTTCATTACGAGGAAACCCGGGACGATTTGGACTCCGTTGGCGGAGTACTTCGTTGTTGTCGGTTATACTACTAATCCTCAAAGTAAGTGCATCTTTTGTAATGCAGAATTTAAATACCCAATCCCATCAGTATTGACCGAGTTTGAAATGTGTGTTTGTGCAATGTAAGACATGTATAAAAATTTATTGTGTAGAAGGGGGTACCAGTTGCGGCAAGATCTTGCAACGATTCCCAACAAAGGATTGGCAAGACTTTCCTTTCAAAGACAATATTGAAGATGTAAGTTTTCTGGTAGTTTTTTATGCAGCTTCCAATTGTACACATGTATGAGCTTCCATGCAAGGTTTTTGTTTTTATTATACTATTTGTGTTTATTTTGGTTTTAGTTTTGTCAACCTGTTGGTTGGACATTATCAACAGACCGGCAAGAACCAAAGTTTTTTCCATTTGTACTCTCTGATCAAATTGGAAATCGCCAATACTGTGGTTGCTTAGCTTTTTATGAACCCGTTGCTATTACACCGGCAAAGCCAATTGACGAGGTGAATAAATTACTTGAAACGAAACCGACACACCTGCTTAATTTCTATTTTTCAATTACTCAGTTAATATTTAAGTACATATGAATGCCATTTATTATCTAATTTATTAGGAAGAAGAAACGGAAAATGGTACTGATAGTTTGAATAGAACATTTAGTCTAGTTGGAACTCCGTCGACACATCATACAATCATGTATGCACCTAAAGCTCTTCTAATCATCTCCCGACTATCATATTCGGAAGCATTTCGGGTAAGTTACACGATTGAAAACATTCTTGTAAATGTTTAAAATAATTTAACATTGAACTTTAATTTAATTTTGAAGCAATGTCTGGGGACAATATACACTGTTCATTTTGAAAGGATGGAAGTATCACTTGAAGTTCTAGTAGGGAATTTACTCGGTCATGTTTATGTAAGCGATAATTTCTTTAAAATGGCAAATATGGATTATTAATGTTTAAATAGCATTGCAACTTTCATTTAATTGTAGAAAGGAATTCAGCTTTTAATCATTTCTCATGTATTATTTGTCTTTAATAGGTTCCTCCACCAGGAGGTCCACAAGTTCGATTTAGTATTGGTGGTGGTGACAGACAAGCTCTTCAGCCTCCGATGAACTCCTCAATACCTGTCACAAATCATTGTGTAGCACAACTCTTTCAACTTCTAGGAATCAACAACGCGTTAATATTATTTTGTGCTTGTATGACAGAGCACAAAATTATTTTTCATTCCAAAAGTATAACAAGACTGAATGACGCTTGTCACGCCTTGAAATCACTAATGTGAGTAATCATATATTTCAGTTTTCAGTAAAATAATTTTTCAAAATCATTATTACTATAAATACCTGATTGTTTACATAATTTGGCTTTATTTTATTATATTATTTATTTATGTGCAGGTTTCCTTTTGAGTTCAGCCACACATATGTTCCCCATCTACCTGCCTCCACTTTGGATGTTTGTGAATCTCCAACCCCATTCATCTACGGTGTTCACTCATCTTTACGGGGCGAATGCAGCGGACTAGTACGACTTTTTGTCCTCTAAAACTGTTTTTTTTCTGTTTTTTTTTATTAGAGTACACGCTGCTCAAAATTGCTAAATGATTTAATGGTTTAATGAATATATTTGTACTTTTTATTACAGATTGACGTAATCATCGCAGATTTGGATGGGGGCTCTATATTAGTACCGGATGGAACTTCAATTCCTACATTACCTGAATCCTTATGGTCAACAGTTAAAGATCAGTTAGCAATGGTTCTACATCCAGAACTCAACTCTGCTGATTTTGCTTTCCCACCTCTGGCTCTCAAGCCTTCGATTCAATTTCAAATAGATAAAGAAGTACGAGCGATATTCCTCCGAATGTTTGCTCTACTCTTCCAAGGCTATAGATCTTGTCTCGTAATTATTCGTATTCATCCCAAGCCAGTTATTAAATTACACAAGGTAAAGTATTCTTTGTTTTTGTTTTAAAATTTCAAAATAATTAAAAAAATTCTTTATCAGGTGTTTATGTAGTTTGACTTTTTCTTATATTTCAGGCAAAATTTTTGTGTCAGCAAGGTCTTATTGGGGACGAATTTGTCGTTAGATTGTTAGACTGTATGTTTTTTGGAGATTTTATGAAAGATCGAGGCTGTCCTTGGCGTCCGTGTGATATTTGGGATGATGTTCACAATTCACTTCCCGATCAATTAAGAGCTGAAGCGAACGATCCAAAATTAGTTATGACAAATATTCAGGTATGTGGTTATGGACATTTATTATTTAGTTGATTGATGGTTTTTGTTAAAATGTAGGACTTAATATCGTCATTGTCATTGATCTTCGGTTTTCTCATGTATAATGTATGCATATGACATTGCAGGAAATTGCTCAGCAATTAGCGCTAAACGAAAATCCCAACTCACAACCCTATGTGCCTAAAATAATCAAGCCACCTGAGGGGGCTCACACCAGAATTCACACACCAGCGTTTCCTACTCTCGACGCTGCTCTTGTTGAAGAAATCATGCATGAGGAAATGTCAAAACAGCGAATGCCAAGGTACATAATAAAGCTTTTTTTGTACATTTTTCTTCGGCAAACGAAAGGGACGAAAAAATTAATTAACAATGCTGTATTTGAGTTGTCGTTCTTCTACCAATATAATATGTACATGAAAGTTTAATTTAATTTACATAATTACATTTGCGTATAACTGTTATTGATGATACAGTTACTCAAGTACACCAAAGCACAATCAACCTAGAATTGTACCTACTGGGCCTAAACTTGCTGATATTTTTGAAAAACGGGGACAACTTGTGGATAATTCGTTCAGACGCCTAGAAGTAATTTTTGAAACTTTGTGTATCAATTGCTCTCATCTCAGTGTTATAATGTAATGGAATGCAACGTGGTTATTTGAGTTTTAATACCTTGTGACTTTGTTTCAGGTATTGCGCAATTGTATAAATTGCATTTTTGAAAACAAGATTTCTGATGCCCGGAGAAGTATTCATGCTGTCATTCGAGCTTTGAAAAGTCAAGCGGCAAAGCTGGTTCTTTGTCAAGAGCTGAGTCATCATGTCACTGGAAACAAAGCCATGTTGGAAGCTCAAGTGAGGGTTTTTTTATTGTTATTACTGAATTGCTTTATCCAAGCTCAACGAGCTTAGCTCATATTAATTAGTCAACTTAATTGCATTACTTCTTTAAAAAACTGTAATTCAACTATCAAATACTTACGTGATGGTTATGTCATTGTTCTTAGCAATTTGATATGGTTGTCAAGCTGATGCACTGTGCTCTTCAAGTAAGATTTTATTTTCTGTTGATTGGTTTTACTACCAATTCTGTATAATAATTAATGAGGATTTTTTTTAATAATTGTTTTTTTTTTATTCTTTAGGACAACACTAAAATGGATGATTATGGCGTAGCTGCTGCAATGCTTCCTTTAGCAACTTCTTTTTGCAGGAAACTCTGTACGGGGGTTATACAGTTTGCCTACACTGCAATCCAGGTTAAAGCACAATATCAAAATATATTTTTACCTTTGACGTTCTTCTTTATAAAGTTTTGAAAAATGTCCGAGAAAATTAATCAACACTTTCAATAGGATCATCCGGTGTGGAAAAATCAACAATTTTGGGAGTCTTCTTTCTATTCGGATGCCCAAAAAGAAATCAAGTCACTGTATATGCCCCGTGTTGAAAGTTCTATAAACTCTCTGCATAATAATAATTACTCCAGTTCCATGATCTCGAACTCAGAGGTAAATATCCATTTTATTTTATTTATTATTTTATATCACATGACAAGTTGTAATGCCAAATGGCACATGTGATAATACCTTATGCGACTGTTTGCTTCAATTTAGAAAAAGAAAGACCATCACAGTATAGGATACAAACTAAGTGAATTTACAGCACTAGAAATAGCAGCTGAACAATTAAGACTGCCACAAGATCCCGGTAAACACTTGGAATATCCATTTTTTAACTCGATAATTGGTATTTACGCAAAATGAAAAACTTTAAATGGAGTTATTGCAAGTGCATAATGAATGTGTTTGAATATTTTATCAGAAAATATAAATGAATTGACGAATCGTGAAGAGTCAACTATATACAGTCAAGCAATACATTATGCTAATCGAATGGTTTACCTTCTCGTTCCATTGGACACTCCTTCCAGACGTCGTAAAGAAGTCAATTACGTTGACGATGAAAGAATGAGTAACTTGACAAGGTTCGAATTCCAGTATTTATTTTTAGTCGCTGGAATTTTTGACTATTTATTTCAATCAAATTTTGTAATTTTGAAAAAATTGTGATTTTTAGTGTTGCTGAAAGTGATAGCGTGGAAGCGACAACGGTTGAAGATCCTGTTATAGAATGTCGTACGAGTGTAATTCGTTTTGTAAATAAGTTTGTGGATCATGTAAGTAGTTGAACGAGGATGATTCTCAATAAATGACATCTAAACAATATGTACACGTTTCTGTACTCTTATATCGTACTTGTTACTGATGTATTTTTTATTTGTAGGTATGCAACGAAGGTGGAGTGACGAAGGGCCACAAAGAAGCTTTGGAAAATATGATTCCCGGAGTTGTTGACATGCATTTGGAAACTCTTGAAGCTGTTCACCGTGAATCTAAGAGACTACCTAAAGTTCAGAAGGTATAGCTTTAACATAGTTGTATTTTGTTGACATGTCGGATTTTAGAATGAGAATTAATTGTTTGCTTTTATTTTGTTTGTAGCCAAAAATACCAGTCCCGACGCTTCTTTCAGGAGAAGAGTTAGTCATGGATAGTTTGCGTGTTTACTTATTAGCGGATGGAAGAGAAGATTCAACGGGAGGTGTTGTGAGTAGCGGCCCAATTCTTTTGCCAGCTGAAGGGGCTGTTTTTATTACAAATTATCGTTTAGTTTTCAAGGGTGCACCTTGTGACCCTTATGGTAAGTACGAGACAAGCTTTCTTTTCAAAGCCATGTTGGAATCTCAAAGTTTAAATGAATAATAAATGAATATTTTTATGACTTCAGCTTGCGAGCAAACTGTCATCCGGAGCTTTCCTTTAACCTCACTTACTCGGGAAAAACGTGTGACAGTCCAATATCTTGCTCATTTAGACCAGATATTACAGGAGGGAATTCAACTTCGCTCAGCAACGTTTCAGGTACACATTAGACAGTAATCTTCAGTTTTTCAAAATTTACCTGTATTTACTTCAAAACATGACAAGTGTGGTGGGTTTATTCAATAGCTTTTGAAGCTTGCGTTTGATGAAGAAGTTCCCGGTGAGAGCATTGAAATGTTTCGAAAAATGCTAAACAAGTTGCGTCATCCTAGTACCATTTTCTCTTATTTCGCCTTTGCTGAGCAAGCAGCGTCAATACCTCCAGTTGCCCATCTTCAAGCCATCAAGGACAAAAACAGTACCCTCAAGTAAGTCCTGTTTGTAACTCCCCCAACATCAATAATACTATGTGCCGAGTTTAGTTTAATTGTTAAATTTATTTTTATTTGAATTAGGGGATTTGCCAAGAAAACCTTTATAAAAACTGCCAAGAAAGTCGGTCTAAAACCGAAACAATCGAATAAACAAAAATACGTTTTTAGAAATTGGGCTCAAGGAAATGGTGGGACTTTACCTCCAAGCACTAAATATATTGCAAGTAATAACACAAGCCCGACGAAGCAGTTGGGTGGCATTAACAGAGATAATGAAGGAGGGGATACCATTTCATGTAATTGTTCTGACTAATTAAATACTTATTATTGTAGTGGATTTTCAATTTGAAGACAAAAACGAGTTTACAACGCAAACTTTGTATGATTTGCTTTTCATTTCTCAACTCAATTTTTCCCTATCTATTGAACATATATGAAAAACGTGTACGTGCTGTAATTTCACATTGTCTTCTTTAAACGATTGTCTATATACAATCTAAAAATTCTTTCTAATAATAATAATATAATAGTTGTATAAGCTACAACCTTATTTCATATTTAAACAAATGCAATGGCCCAAATTTTAATGCATTTAATTAAAGATATTATATATTTAAATAATATTCATAAACTTTTTGCTTTTGTTTTTACTAACTTTGTTTGTGTGAGCCAATAATATTTTCTAACCATTTTTGTTTTAATAGTGGGTTCAGTTGGCTCCCTTTCCCTCCAAGATGGTAAGTTTAGCAGCAAGCTTCATTCGCATTAATAAAACTCTGCTTTCTATGAGGCATGCACATTTTTTACGCTTATCATCAACAAATTTGTACTTTCAAGTAATATGTTATATTGCATTATTTCAATTGCATTTTTGTCGTTTTTGTTTTATAGTATCCGACGATGAAAATCATCATGCACCATTGCCAGCAGCATTTGCAGCTAATACCGGCTCGGATTCAAAGAGTTTAGAACGAATAATGGAAAGAAGTTACTATAAAGATTACAAAAGAATGGGCCTGGGTTCTCTCAATAAATCTGGATCCAATTCCACATCCTCTTCGTACCTGAGTAAAGCAGAGTCCTTTAGAATCTCGTATCTTAATTCAACGTACGCCGTGTGCCGATCTTATCCAGCTCTGGTTGTAGTTCGTAAGTACATTAGGAAAAAATAGCTATTGGTAAATGAAATATTTGTATGAAGTAAGTAGAAAGTAGAAGGTTATATTTAAGTCGTTAATAATTTGTTTTCGTTTTTACATCTAGCAAATGCCATTAGTGAAGAAAATTTGAAGAAAGTTGCGAGGTGTTATCGTGGCAATCGTTTCCCTGTCATCACGTGGAAGCATCCAAGAACTCGGGCTCTTTTGGTTCGTGGAGCTGCATTTAATACAAAAGGTGCTGAAATGCCAAATTTAGTATGAATTTGAGAGAGTTTATTGAAATTATGGAAATGAAAATATACAAAACGCCTTTTATGTTTTCTGTTAATGAAAATTTCGACACAATTTAATGACATTTAAACGAAGAAGGAGCTGTATTTGGATTCCAAATTTTGGAACAAACGAAAATAATATAAAGAAATATGGAGACAATATCAGTCTCGTATTCATACATAAATAATACATTTAAATGTTTTTGAAACTAATGTAATTTTGGAATTATTGAGCTGGGGTGCTCTTCATCATTTTTTCTTTTAATGGGAGTGAAAAACAAGCTCTTGCACAAACGTTTCAATCAAATCTACGCAATAGATCGCCTTCTTACGGTCGAGGCAGATCGAAGTTCGATCATTGAACGTTACTACACAAAAAATAATTACATTCAACAAAAATGCATCATGGTGTTTTAAAAAGTATTATTTCGGCATTACCTAATTTTTTATAATAATTTTTTACACAGGTGTAATGGGAATTTTAAGAGGAAACCAACAGTATGCTCCAGGTTTGTATAGTAGTAATAATTATTACCGTAATGTAGGTAAGAAATGTGTTTACTTGTACGATTTTCATTGAGAAATATGAATTTTATTTTTTAACAATTTTAGGTGGAGGTACGAATGAAATACATACAACACATGCAGAACAAGAAATGTACCTCCGAGCAATCTGTAGTTCTACACCATTAGCCTTAGTAAGACAAGGTTCTACGTGGGGAACCTGTGATAGGGAAAGCGTTCTGAGCGACAGTTCTTTTGGATCTACAATCACAGGAAGTTCTGCTGTGAATCTTTTAGCAGCAAGGAATCAGCCACCTCCAGGACAATCAACGTTGGGGAAATCTAAACCTGAATCACTAACACCAGAGAGTCAAAGGAAAACAACTGGTGCACGATTCGCGAAAGCATTCGCTTTTAGTACTCTTAGGTACGTGAATTCTGTTGGGTAAGTGGATCATTTTGCATATTCAAGTTTTTCTTCACTCATTTCTATACTATCTGCTCTCTGCACAGTCACGAATGCCAAATTTAATGCCGAAAGAATTAATCAACGTGATGGACGCCACTCATAATCTTTTTTTTTGCCTGCCTTGCACCCGTAAAAGTTTTTCTCGTATGCAGTATTCATACTCACTTTAAAATTACAAATAATAATTAGTAAATATTAACAAGCACAAGAATTACTAATTTGTTACCAGTTTTTGAATTGGACTTTTAGTTTGAACTAAAAAAATTGCAGTGCAGTTAGGATAACGAAATGAGTGAATAACATTCTTGTGTGAGAATATCCACAAAAGCATGTAAATAATATTGTATATAACAAAATGTATTATGCCTTTTAACTCTATCCTTTCGAAGTTGCACGTACAATCCACAATTGCAAAGTAACAAATAACCTTTATTATTTTATTTCCTCGTTATGCAAGAAAACATTGATCAATGTTTTGTAATGACGAATGTTTTGGATTTTGGAGCTGCTTTATAGTTGTATTCCTTTACAAAATCCCAATAACATTGTGTTGTTTTTAGAAATAGTGGTGGGAAGAGTTACAAATCGTACAAAAATTGGATGACTCCAAAACCCCGTAAACCTGTGACTTTGGAAACTCCACTGAATAGTCCATCATACAAAAGTACCCCAATGTTAAAGAACGAATCATCAGACGGTTCAGTTGCAGAGCAGTTTAATCGACCGAAATCCAAAGCAGCACTATATATTTTTGGAAAAAAATCTCAGATAAAAGTGAGACAAGTTTTATACTAGAATTACTCCATTTAAAATAATTTGAAATGTTGTAAACTTGTACTGTGAGAACGAACTATAACTGTTTATTTGATTTTATTCTGTAATAGGGAATCAAACCAGACACTCATGGTAAAATTTTGTACGTCCCCGTTGACATGTACGAAGTGAGGCATCTTAGAACTTCATTCAGTAAGTTTACTTGCGTTGAGCTGTATGCACATATGTGAACTATGAAATCGTCGTATGAATCGTATTTACAATTTCATTTTATTTTGCACATTCCGTAGAGAAGCTGATGCGTGCCTGCGTACCGAGTAACGTAATCACAGACCCAGAAGGTAAGTAGCAATAATAGGAAGACTAAAGACTTCCAGTTGAAACACAACTTGTTTATTTCATATTTGTGGTATTACAGGACCTACACAATTCGATTTGTTATATTATCATGTGTTTCCATTGTGATTTTCAGCTGGCTACTTAAAATCTGTAGAAGCATCTGAATGGCTCCAACAGTTGACTTGTATTTTGGATATTGTTAAAAATGTTGTTGATGTCATTGATAATCAGGGATCATCAGCAATGTTATGCTTTGAAGAAGGGTGGGATTTTACGACCCAGGTACGTAAACATTTTATCGATTCTACATAATATTAAAAATAAAAGTACTTCCTGCTCACACTTTGTTTTATTCTTTTTATTTTATTTTTTCAAGGTTTCATCATTAACTCAATTAGCTATGGATCCCTACTATCGAACTTTGGAAGGTTTTCAAACTCTGGTTGAAAAAGAATGGCTGGGTTTTGGTCACCGATTTGCAAGACGTAAGACTCATTTTCCTCATGTTTCAACTCTCCAGTTTAATTCAGTATGTAATACATACTATGAATGCATAAACAATGTAAATAATGATTATTTGACAATTTTTTAAATAGGTAATAATATGACTGGTAGTGATGGACCATCTACAAATACCACTTTTGCTCCTGTATTTATTCAATTTTTGGACATTGTCCATCAGGTATGTAGTGAACAATTGATGTAAAAAACCATGAAATATTTTGGCACAAGTCACAATTCTTTACAATGCATTATTTTTTTATTTTTTTCTATATTCATCAATAGTTCATGCGACAGTATCCGTATGCATTCGAATTCAACGAAGTCTACATAAAGTTTTTGGCGTTCCATTCAATATCTGCAAGATTTCGTACGTTTCTGGCAAATAATGAACTAGAACGTGTGGAGTATGGATTTATGGCACAAGATGACAAGCGTGGCTCTCTACCAAGACCCTACAAGAGTGTTGATGCGGGTTCTGATGAAAAGAACGTGTACATGTGTAAGAGCAAGTTAATTTCCTCCCAGAATCTGTGCATATGGTGCTAGTACCAATTCAATATATAAATAAAAGTAAACTGAGAGAACTGAGTAAATAAATATTATCATTTTAATTCAGCCCGTCATTTAGGTGGAAATAGCCAGCACACTCTTGGACAATCGATTTTTGAGTACATTGACAAAATCCATGCCAAATCACCTGTATTTTTCAACTTTTTATACGAGAAGGACAGTAGGGTACGTGTTTATTCTTTTTCGACCAAGTAATTAGTCAATTTGTGTCGAAATCTAAATTTTGTATGCATCCACCTAAATTGTTATCTTTTGATTTAC
This sequence comes from Gisinianus flammeolus, assembly GCA_034699125.1. NCBI lineage: Eukaryota > Metazoa > Arthropoda > Collembola > Symphypleona > Katiannidae > Gisinianus > Gisinianus flammeolus. The sequence continues at coordinate 106,768 of JAIUND010000102.1, read as the reverse complement.
TTCACAGACTTTAAAACCTGCAGATTTAATTGGCAATTTGGAAATATGGGACTACTACGTAGATGAAAATTTAGGTACGGGGCCTGCTTTTGACTTTGAAATATGCCATCCAGAGAGTAACACCGAAGAAGAACACCCTGGATTACCGACATTACCAGGGAAGGAACCCCGTAAATGTGTTTCTAAAGGGTAATTTCTTTTGCTTCTTTTGGCGAATTTCAATAGATTTCCGTAGAGCAATACGAAATAATTAAATGATAATAATTTTGGTATATTATTTCAGAGTGGATATAATAAGTAATGTGATCCCGGATGCATTCCAACATTGTTTGAGCGAAATTTATAGAATGGAAACTGATGTGGGGCATTTGCCATTGGGCTGGTTTCATCATTGGAACAATAATCACAATTAAAGACGTCAACCAGTTTTTCCTATATAGGAAGCAAGCACAAAGACAGAATAGAAATCTCCGAACATAAGCTTACGAGTCTAAAACAAATGTTGTAGTGATACAATCTCACGCAGAAGAAGAGTGGTATAGGGAAATGAAGACTTTGTTTCAAATCACACTAACCCGGTCATTAATTGATACAATATGAACCAACTCGTATACTCGGAGAGAGACTAACCATAATCCATAATGTTTTCCGGAATATAGAATATTTTGTAATAATAATGAATTTCTTTTGAGTTGAGATAATTTCCTTTTTACTTTAACTTTTAGAATTAAATATGCTCTAAGTAACCATTTTCGTATTCTTGCCTTGGTTTTAATCACTCGTCGTATAAACAATTTAAAACAATACCCCATATTTTTCAGTAACGATTTATTATTTTTATTATTTTCTGTAAGGAACTTTCTGTCCACCGAAGGCAAATGGGGAAATATTAATAACAAGAGAAGTCGAGCCTTTTATTTTTGACTTTAAGACTGAGTGAGCACAGGAATTTAATTGTTCACAAAATCGGTTTGTTATTCATGTCATTAATTTTAAGAATATTTTGTGTAAAATTAATGATATGTGTGAGTCCATTACAATGCGTATCTCTACATTGATATTGAATCATATATTTGTAAATCTAGTTGAGTAGTACCAAAAATATTATGCCGCAACGACATTTTCCTATTATAAAATAATTATGCTTATATAATAATAATATTATTATTTATAGTAATTTGTAAATTTTACTCATATGGCTTCAATATAATTTAAAAGTATATTATAGACATCAAGTTAATTGTATTATAGTACCCCACCTGTAAGCTACAAATAGTGGAAATTACGAGTTATTATTACACCATAAATTTAATATGTGTTAGAAGAAATAACTTTATGGTTCATGTTCCAACCTGTATGCAATATAATGCATACCAAAGGTTCATATCATTACATACTATATATTGTGTTTAAGTTAAATTCAAAGCCAACTATGTACATAGATTTTTTTAAGAAATTAGAAAAGCTATTAGATATATGTATACTTGAAAGTTTGTCCTGAAACGGTTGAAGTTCAATGTTAAAATATGTAAAGTATGGTACGGTTAGCAGTAGCAATTAGGAAAGAATGTTTTTGCGAAAGGTCAATATTGATGGCTACACTTTTTTACTTTTTGGTTTACAAGTTGCAGAGTTATGAACTACTAGCTCCTTTTCTAAAATATTCTAATTCATATAGAATGATCAATACTCTCTCATTAAATTAGAGTTATTTATTAGACTAATTATTGGCGGTTGCTCAAAAAGTTGGCTATACTTAAGCTCAAAAAATGAATAAAAAAGAGAAAATATAGAAACCATGTTTAATTATCGAAAATGGAGAATATTTGTCATAAGTATTAAGGTAAGAAAATTAAGAATCTGTTGAAAAGAAAGTTATACGATGCTATTTTAAAATTTACGTAAATGCATATTAGAAATATGTTTAAACTAAATGGTTTACGAGTGGTTCGACACACATGTCAAGATTGTCAAGTCATGATATGGACTTGTTTAGAAGCAAGTGATATTATATAAATTATGTATAAGTAATATTAAGTAAGTAGGTATGTAATAAGAATTTTTGAAAAACTGAGTAAATTTTTTTAGTTTGCAAAATTTTACTTCTAAATAAATGGCTGTGCCTCTATCTCATTCATGGGACTAGTTTTGGTTCATGAACCTTTAGGAATTCGTAGTGAATTAAGGATTTCAGGGTCAGACATCAACTATGATACTTGGATGTACATTTAATATGATTAATTTAAATATATATATTGTATACAAATAAGAGAAGCCATTGCAATTTGAAGCATGCTATTATACTGACAATATGAACAGAGAGATGAGAAATTTGCAAATAAACAGTTATGAAACCCACACAGTACGAAGAAATTGTGAGAAATACATATAAATGTACAAATCATTTTTTTAAAAGGGAAAACATGAAAAGAGAAAGTATTTATATTTTAAAAAATTGTGAACATAAAATGCAATGTAGAACAAAATTGTGAAATGGTGAAAGGGGGTGTAATAATAATAATAATAATAATAAGTATACTAATTTTAAGAAGAAAAGAGTGAAATTGATAAACTTGCCTTAGATTGTCTTACATTCATTTTTATGCCATTTTGATTATAATATATATCTAATAATAATTATGAAACATTGTTAATTGCTACGTAGGTATGCCGAAACTGTTAAAGCGTTGGAAATGAGTAAACCGTTCATATAATAATAATATGTTAAATGTTTTTTTTATATCCCTTGTATGCACATCAGTGCGATGTATTTTTTACTATAGTGTCCATTTGTTTTCTACCAATACCAGTAATACCAACATATTTTCTTCCTGTGATTTTGTTTTGTAGAAACAGGAAACACGTAAAGAATAATTCCTCTGTTATCTTCTTATCTCTACTATTGTGATTTCATTATTAATTATTATTAAACTGAATGTTTTTTTTCAGTGTCAAATGTCAATGCCTACATAAGTGAAGAGCTATAAATTGTGTTTTAGTAAAGTAAGCTCATGTATAAGATATTAAATTTTGCCTATTGATGAATAAGAAAGTAATAAAAACATGCTATAACAAACAAGTTACATATTTATTTGAGTTTTGACTGCTGGTGGGGTGCCTTGACTGCCTTGTAGCTGGTTGTGAGACTCCTATTTAATTTGAGGGAGAAGAAAGAGAGCTATGATATACGTACATTCTTTCAAGTCCTGTGCATGGGGGAAACCCCAACTCAAAAAAAAAAAGCTTCTCTGGGCTTTCAATCTCGGTAATGTACAAAGTCTCACGTCGTTCTTCAAAAATTTATGATTTAGTATGTGCAATTAGTACTTGTTAAGTATAGGCTACCTATTCTACATCATTTTGTATTATTTTGAGGAACTTTGTCATGAACTAGTGCCTTCCCTGTCCGTTTTTTTTATCTAGGTATATTTATCGGGATAAATAAAAGTAATACCTATTATGACAATTTGCATTAATGACATTCAACTGATATTTAAAAAAAAATTGTTTTTTAGGATGTGATGTTGGTCATATGACCACTGGAATAATAGCAGGTGACCTACTTACAAATTTGACATTGTGGAAAAACCATTCGACTTTTGTCCCCTCAAAGTTTGAGGCCACAATATTCGTATGGTTTCTCAAACAATTTGCTTAACAGAGGTTTAAATTTTAAATAATAATCTTAGTAAAAAATTTAAATACGTTTCAACGCTTATGCGGTTTGATGGGACGCTAGAATCTCAGGACTTTTCAGTCGAGTGAGATCTCCGTCTTTGAGTTTGTACAATTCTTCCACATTCACAATCGCGTAATCAATTGAACAAGTTGTGAATTTTAAACAATAACTCAGTAAAGAGGTGACTAGTTTTTGGATCTGGAAATATTTTGAAGAAATTGCATTTTTAAATCAAAATAAATCATGGGCAAGAGAGCTGTAAATCCAAGGAATCAACGACGCAAAAATCTACGATCCCAGAAAAAGAAAAGTTCTTCGAGTGAGAGTTTAAGTGAACGTGGACGTATAGTATGAGAGAAACTACCCCTGTCTAGTCTATGCCGTTCGAATAAATTGTGAAAGGTGGGACAGAAGTCTTGCAAATATGAACGAAATGTTTAGACGAAGACAGGATGAGTATAACATAATAGCAACTGAACCGAGAAATGCTCGAAAAATCGGTGATTTCCCTATGAAATTTGAGGGATTCACAAAGGATTACAGGTGGTTCAAGAAGAAAGCTTATTCGTTTCACACGACGACTGGATAGCAATTTGTGATAGTAAACGATAAGCTTACATGTATATAGAAAAACGATTCACAAGGTACGTATATTTTTTAATTTCTAACTGTAAAAACAAGAAGATCGGTTTTCAGTTTTCAGTGATCTTTGAATTACGTACACATATTTGAGGAATATTTATTTTATTTGCGTGCATTACGAATCAGAAATACCGCATCCTTGTTGTTAATTGTCAATCCCTTTGTTATCGATTGATTTTTTTCAAACTATGAATTTTCCCTTCGTCCTTCCTCACAAAGAAAAGTTTGCTTTACATTTCCTTTGTTCAATTTATGCTATATTTAGAGTGTCACTTTCGTTTCACTTTAAGAATATGTACGCCTTGTTTTCAAACGGCCGCATGCCACGACTTTCCGTTTGAAAACAAGGCGTACATATTCTTAAAGTGAAACGAAAGTGACACTCCAAATAAGTATAGCATTAGGCGGTAAACATTTCCATAAAACACTGCAACAACTTGAGACACAACAGAAGTAAATAACATATAGATGAGGCATAATATTATTCATATTAGCTAATTAGCTTGCGGGACTCTGCGGCAGTCACAGAGACAACGAACTGAGCGGTTTAAATGCATATGATGCAATATATTATGAATGTGTAATTAATTCTATAGATTCATCTATATATGTATGCGGTCCAAGTCTCAGATCATCACTAAATGCATCCCTTGTTGCTGTTCGAAAAAGACTCCGGTGTCCTTTGAAATCAAAACTGGTAAAATATATATTTTAATTTGGAACTTTAGATGCCTATTTTTTCCAACACCAAGTCATATTTGTTCTGTCACAATATTCGGAGCGTACTTACAAGCATTTTGCATAATTTGAAGTATATTCTATATTTCTATATGCAAGAGCATTCAAATATTAAAAAGTATAAAGGCTGATAATTTTTCTTTGATTATTTTTAATTTTGAATTAACAGTTGACGTTCGGACGTGAGTGTGGCAGTGCGGTTCTGATTCATCCAATGCCTCGGATTCTGCATAAATGGACCCGTTAATTAATTGGACGAATTGAGAAATTGGATGTTTCAAATTCGGGTTTTTATTGTCTCTATAGGGTCTACATTTTATGTCCGCCTATTACATACTATACTGATGCTTTGTTTTTCCAGTTTTTTAAATCAAAATATATACATAGAAGCATTTAAGTTTTGAAGCGTTTGCAAATCTTGAGTGTCGTCAAATCATTCATTCAAATTATTAAGGTATTGACATGAAGAATATATATATAAGTATATCTTCATTGTATATCAAATTTTCCTTACTTTAAATTGTGACTTGAAATAGTAGTTCATTGTTTGAACTTCATAATTAAAAGAAGAGATGAGTGTAAATAAAAATAAATAAAGCCAAGACTTTTTTATCGTTTAAAATAAATAAATAAATAAAAACAAGAGACTTTAGTTAAATCTATTTTGAAAACTTCATATCTACTGATATGAATTTTGTGTCATCATTTAATCGTCATCTTCATATTTTATTTGCACCCTGTCGAAACTAAACATCTTTTTTCTGTAAAAATAATCGAGAACTACTTATATACTCATGTATATGTAGAACTGGATACAATAACGGGTCAGATACCACTATCTAGTTTAAAAGATATTCGAGTTTTCCTATTTGGTCGCTTTGGCGCCACGGCGTTTCTTGATGATTTTTAAATTCAAAAAATCACAAGAAATAAATCGCCATATATTTTGTTTAAATTTAACTAAAGTTTTTAAATTAATTAAAAATATTTACAATTTTTTTAAAAATTTCTAACTGTTTCTATAAAATAGCCCATGTTTTTGTGCCTATTAATATGCAAAAAAGTGAAAAATGGTATCTGACCCGTTATTCTATCCAGTTCTACATATATATCATTACCTATTGTGATGACCTGATCCAGACTGTTGAGCCCCATCATCTTCGTCTCCCATACTCACATCCGTATCCAACTTGATTTTCATGTCTTGTCGCCTTACACCTTTCATCTTGTCAACTATATATATTGTAAATAAACATATTCAATACACAATATGAATTATGAGAATTACATACCTTTTAATTGCATATACATTCCCATATATATAAATTTCCTCTCATCACATAATGAGCAATGCTCATTGAGCATTAGAAAAATACAATGGAAATAAATGTTCATTAAAATAGAGGTTAAATTCATTTCAAAATGATTGTGTGTACTTAAAGACTTAAAGTATACGTTTGTCTTTTGAATCTTTGAAATGTGAAAAGTATTTTATATATCCATTTCTTACGTTGGAAGTCTTGTCGAGTATCGATGAGAAACTTGGAGCTTCTCCCGTCATTATTGTACCGTGGCATGATGATAAATGAAAAACCTACAATATTAATATGTTGAAAGTAAGAAATTTCGATGAAATTGATACAATTTTAATAATTTTTATAAATAATTTCCATACACACTGCACTTCAAATTCCTGATAAATTTTAGGTTTTTTTAAATGACTCGGGAACACGAAGACAACCATCGGTGAGTCAAAAATTTTCAATGCTGGATGCTGTTAAATATCCACCGTAATAATGGAAAATAAAACGTTTTATTGTTCCTCTACATGCAGAAAGAAAGTTCCTCTAAAACTTTAACCAAGTACATTTAATGGATTTTTTACTTTAGTTTCAAGTCAGTCAGCATACGCTTGGACTTTGACCAAAAATCCTGACGTTTTAAATGAAATCCAAAGCATGTACGTCGAAAAAATGTCAAAGTAAATGAAATGCTTTGGATCGTTATTCTTTAAAATACATTGTGAATGAGTATTTTTAAAATGCTATTTTATATATAGAGGTCTTGAAATACTCAATCATAAGAAATCCTTCCCATAAAATGACGTTAATGTATAGTGTATGACTATTTGTTTTGTATTCTCTTTAGTTTATTCAGCATTTCAAGCCTTTTCTAAACTCTTTCTAACAAATTCAGTGAAAAATACATATAAAAACACTCCAAGTCTGAAGTTCCAAAGAAGTAAAGTAATAACTTATATATACATTTAGAAAATTAGAAAAAACTGTGTGACACCAGTCTGACACGTAATATTTATATTTCTCAAAATGCATGATATTTTCATTTATTTATTTATAGTTTATATAGGCTATAGTACTCAATAAATAAGTATGTATTCAAAATACGAAATATCGTATTATTAAACAGGAACACTTTTTTCCCTTTATAAAGATGCAATTCAAGCCACAGAATATATGAGGAACAAAAGGGAGAGGATGAAGTATGAAGTGTCTATATAAACCAGAAATCCGAACCTGGAAGGGCGAGAAAAAAGAACGTTTCACCCTGTGTGTGCGTAACACACATGACAAAAAGTCTATCATAATCATTTCCCTGTGTGTCTACTTTTTACCCTTTGCAGCAAATAAAAAAATGGCGTTTTTTTATACGGACAAGACCGAATTTCTCTTTCCGTTTTTACAGTTATATAGTATCACTTTTTTTAAACACACACACAATTTCATATTCAAACATTTTCTAGTTTGTATTTATGCAAAAGTTCTTGTCCTCTCAGTTTCAAGTCCCATAATATCCTCCCATTTCCTTCATTTTTCGAAATTTTCATGAAACTCTATACATATAGACATACACGGAAACATTGAGGAAATTCTCTAGATTCTGATACAAAACAAATGCGAAAAATGGCTCTATAGAACGTAAATTGTGCAAAAGCTGATTGTGAACAGTGCTAATTATCAATTGTAGTACATCAATAAATATGCATGTAGAAAACATTTTACGCTGTTTTTTTATTGTATATGCTTTGCAATTGTCACCGTATTACAAATTTTTTTGTTTGTGTTTTTTTTTTCATATATACTTTTAATCTTACATTATCCAGAAGAGTATACATGTACATACATAGTTACACTTTCTGTGTAGCTATAGGGGTATATAGACCTTTCTTTTATCCGGGACTGTGGAACTAATTGGAATTTGGAGATTTGTAGGTTTTTTCTTGGTGTACATACATTTATATATGGATATTATGCAAAGGATGTGTACGGATAATAAATGATGAATATTCATGTAGTTCCAATACAATGAATGTATTTATATGTATTTTATATAGAGAGTGAGTTACTCATCTGCTCCTCTTGTGCTAAATAATACTTTCATTATACATTCCCCTTGAATTGAATGTCAAATATGCGTGCAAAATCCATTCACACCTGCATTCAAATTGCCTTGACGTATATACTTTGCATAGCTTTAGAGTTTAGATGCACATTCGACTTGATGCAGTCCACGTATATAAATTTAGCCCTCTCTCTCTCTCTTATCCGCTCAAACTCTAATTCGCTTGACTCGTTCAAGGTGGAAGACTGAAAACGTATACGGCTCATTAATAAAAGTTTACTTTAATCTGTAAATTGCAAGCAATATATATGCTCCATGACTTTGCAAATGTCAAAAGTCTTCCGAGCGTACAAATTCCTTCCAATTTATGTGATTTAAGCATGATGCCCACATCAAGAAAATCCCTCATTTCTATACAACAACTTATCATAAATCAGAAAACACGTGGTGAATTGGTAGACAAGTCCGAACGAAAGGAACCAAAAAAAATAAATATGGTTATCTATATATATTCCCAAAATTATTTCTTGAGACCATTTGTTTCTTTAGCCAATTGCAAATAAAAATCTCAACTTTTCTTCATTTCTCATTTTAAAATATTTAATATTTAAAAACGAAAATGTTTTTCTATTATTTTCTATTTTGTATGGATCTGCAAGTGTACATGTGTGAAAAGTGAAAACAGATACGTATAAAGTCAATTCTATTCATGAAATTGTTTTTTTTTTTAGCAAAAGAGTTTCATTGGAATTGTGTACGGAGAAAAAAAATAGACAAAAATGGGAGGAGAGAACTACATGTTGCAGCGTAAGAAGATAAAAGTGATGTCGGCTATTTGGATTCAGATCCGAATCCGGATTTGGATTCGAATTCGGCGAGAGGGGAGAGAAATAGAAAGAGACGAGAACGACAGGAAAATTGACAATAAATACACACTCACACATACATTCACAGTCATACACACACACACACATATACAAAGTGGATATGAGTTTCTATATTACATATATACACATAAAATATCTTCAATTCAAAAAATAATTTGCATATTCAAATTTCTCTCTATATAATGATTTTTCCACGCATTAAGGCTCCGACAAGAGAAAAAGAAAAGAACAGGAGAGCAGCACGCAGAGAGACAACAGACGAAACACACGTAATAAGAACAAAACATAATATATAAGCAGGAGCAGGAGCAACGGCAATAGAGAAAAGCAAATACGTTCATGTACATACACATTTTGTATTCACTAACACAGTAGAGAGAGAGAGACGAGCCAAAAGGTAAAAGTAAAAGTAAAAAGAACTTCCCCCTGTCTCTCTTTCTCGTTCACTCTCACTCTCTCTCTCTCTGTGTAAGTTAAATTTGAATAAGTTTGAGAAAAAAATGGGATTTTTTTCACACTAAATCTACTTTTCCCCTCAATGTCTTTTTTTTTCTATCTCTCCTCTTCTGTCTATTCGGAATTCCCCAGCATATCCATATATGAATGCTTTTACACACACACACACACACAAATGTACGTCTGCTGTTTCTGTTTTGTCTACGAGTGAACTCTCGAGACTCATTTGAATTTTGGTGGAAGAAGAAAAAAAACAGTAGTGAGAGATGGTGGAATAATGAGAATGTGCATATAATATGAGCCAACTCAAATATATTACATATATATAGAAAAATTCCAGCTGGTCTCTCTCTCGTCATGAACAATTAACAATTCCATTCACACACACAGAGTAGAGCAGAGGACAGGACACTATCTGTGATATTATGAAATGAAATGTAAAATAATACAAAATGTATAAAAAAACAGAGAGAGAGAGAACGAGTGTGTGTGTGTACAAATGTTCAGATGAAAGATAGTCATTATAATTTATAATAAAATAGAAATGTGTGTGTAAAATAAGGTGAACGGGCGAACGAAATGACGACGAAAGAAAAAGAACGTTTCTCGTTTTCCTTTCTCTACTTGCACTGCACACACAGTGATATGATTAAAAACGTATACAGATATTAAGTTGTTCTTGAGGGCTATTTTTTTCATAATATATATGTTGTTGTGTATACTTCTTTTGATGTGTGTGTGTGTGCGTGTGTGTGTGTGTGTGTGTGTGTGTGTGTGTGTGTGTGTGTGTGTGTGTGTGTGTGTGGATTTCCGTTTGAAATTTTTTAATAAAAATGATTTGACTACGTGCAATGAATTTTCATAGAAATTGAATGAGTGAATGTATAACACCTGGATTCATATATATTATTATATAGTTTACCACTCTCAAATGTCCAGAGACAGAGTGTAGTCAGTAGTCAGCATGGAGCTTTCCATGGAGTTTTTTTTCCCTATTTTTGAGGGAGAGAGAGAGTTGAGGAACAAAAGTTGATAAGTAAAAAAAGTTTATGCATATGATTATAGAATGTGTGTATGTAGTGGGTAGTAATGGGTAATGGGCAGTATGTATCTCTCATGTATGTAGTACTTTGTATGATTATTAGTCCGTCTGGAGTGAAGTAAGTAGACAGAAGAGAATTACCCACAGCCCACAAGGATCGACTGATTAAAATTTACATTTACATAAAATGTCTTTCCAAAAAACTCTCAAGTGTTTTCTCGCCATTTCCGACTTTTTCATGTATAATTTTTTTGGGGAGAAAGAGAGAGAGAGAGAACTTATCGTCCACTTCCGGAGCTCCCACAGACCAAACAATCCACCACTTAATGACATGGACCTCATATTGTGTGTGTGTGCACTGTGTACTACTTTGTTTGTAGTTTAACCAACCTCTCACTGACTGGATTTCCACTTAAACAGTAGTAGTACTTGAACTGAATTTCTAATGAGCACACACACACCCGGTCCGGGACAAATGTTGTATGAAATAATTAAAATTGGAATTGGAATCGGACTTGGACTTGGACTGGAAATTATTATTGAAATTATAGAATGTATGAGAATCATATAAAATGAATGAGTCAATGACGGTAAAATAATATATAGATATATTATTATATTCAAATTGTCTCTGTATAGGATTTCCTTCAAAGTAGTCAAAGTACATATACCAACGAATTTTTTTAAATTTTTTAATGGTTTCATTTCACAACTGTTCCGATTCTTTTTTTTCTTTTGGGGGCACAGAGAATCGGTTTGGGTTTTTTTCAAAATGAGGTATTTAAGACATCTAAAATAAAGTATTGTAGAACTCATGAGAGAATAGCTTTTTTCCTATGAATTTTTTAGAGGCTGACTTTGTCAAATGTAAAGATGTATGTATAGTTAAAGATGAGCGACTAAATATGGAGCCAAATTCAATTATGTATAGGTAGACGGTAAATAGTACATTGTGAATCCAGGGTACTTTTACTTTCCCCAGCGTTTGAGTTTTGGGTCCAAAACCTTTCTTTTGTGTGTATAGTTCATAATTTATTTTGCTAAAATTGTGTTCAATAAATATTTTAAATCTAATTTGGTTAGTGGTTTGTGTGAAATTTACACACACTTTGAAGGCTTCAAGCTCAAGCTTTTCCAAACACTTTTCCTTCAGCTTATTTTTCTAATCCAATTTCCCAGTGTTTTCTTACAGTTCGTATAGACAAAAACTTGTGTGTGTTACTCGAGAACAAAGTCATTTTTATTAGATTTCGTTGCTCTTAAGAATTTTCATAGTAAATTTGACTACAGTTTGTAAATCAATTTCATCATCAACGCTTCTGTTTGTTTTTTTTTTTTTTTTTTGCAATTTTCCAATAAAAGTGTTCGGATTTGTACCGTTATACCTGTGTGTAATCTAATGTTTCTCCAAATAAAGTCTTTAAGAAACTAAAGTGATCCAATCGAAGATTCTTTCCCTGTCATTTGTGCCTTTTCCAAATTACCAAATAGTCTCCTTTGTTTACTTTTACGGACTGTCAGACGGTAAGCTAGATTTCTAGACTAGATTTAAAATGAGTGCATTCATTTCCCTTCGAGTTTTATGTACTAGAAAAATAGGTAAAGGAAATCTAATGCTAATGCATTTCCGTTCCACGCTGATAATTTAAATGTTCAATTTATAAATGTTTGGGAAAGTCCGAGAGTTTACAACTGTGAGCGAATAATGATTGAATTAAAAAGGAGAAAGTCCTTAGGTGAAAAAATCTCCATATTGAATTGATAGTTGATAGTCTATCGATATGATATATTGGTTGCCGATAGAACTTTTGAGGATTCTGATTTGTGTACATGGATTCTTTTCCATGTGGGGAAGGGACAGAGGCTAGAAAAAAAGGTGGTTTGTCATTTGTTCAAAAAATGTGAACATAGATACAATACACAAGTAGTTGTTTTTTTTTATATATATATATACTACATAGTATATGTGTGTGAGTGGAGTGGTGTGGTGTGTGAGGGACCCTGAAAAGGGAAAAGGTTTGGAAAAATATGAACGAGAACCAAAATACTATAGTTTTTCTATAGTCGTATCGATTTATCGATTGGGAAAGCCCTTTGCGTTTTTTGATTGAGCAGCGAGCTGAGTAGCACACACATACAACACGGTCATGGGGTGGAGCTTTTTTTCTATATTTCTCTTCTTCCTTTTTTCCTTTTCCTCAGTATTATACATACATACATATATATATTCTGTGTGCTCACATAAAATTCTCTCGCTCTCCCTCTCATTTCCCATATATACGCTCGTCTGTATACTGTATACATACACTTGATGTACATAGGGAAGCTTATCGTTAGCGTAATGTAATCCTAGGATTTTCCCTACATGATTCACTTTCTATAGGTATATGAGAGCGTAAAAATTGGGATTTTTTTCTTGGCGTCTACAACTAAAACTAACTTTTCCGTGACTATTATTGACCATGTATGTACATATTTCCAGTATTTCCAGTCTTTCACGGTACAGAACAGATGAAGTAACAACTGTTGTTCCTATATATATTGCTACATTCTCTCTCTCCTCATTGGGTATCGGCTGGGAAATTTCTATATCTATCAATAATTGCACTTCGTCCATACAAAACTAATGGAGCGTCTAAAGTCTATCGAACAATTTTCGGTTCTTTCACCTTTTTTATACATCTTTTGGCTTGTGTGTGTCTGTGTGGAAATTACCACACAGAACTTTTCCTCTCTTGCCTAATTGACAACTCCGTGGGGAACCGGTTTTATTGAGTTTTAACAAATTAATCAATTGTAATTTTGTTCATTATGAAGTGCTGATTGACTGAGCTACATTGAAAATTTGATCACTATTTACAAAAAAAACCTTTCGCTTCGTTAAATAAAAATGATTAAAATATGAAGATTGCGATAGAATTTAACAGGATTTTACTTTACAATGTAAGTACATATACAAATGACGTGGATTGGAAAAGGTTGGTGAGCTATTCTTAACTTCTTACTCAACTCAGTCGGAAATGTGTACAATTTACTGGTTTAATGACTCACAAAATTAGAATTATTCAAGTCTGGCAATTAAATTCTAATTTATTTTCTCATGCTTTTTTGAGAAAATTTCAAGTACTATTTTTTTGCTGCTTTCAACTCAAATTTATGAGGAATTGGACGAGTTCTGTAATAGACGGTTTTCGGTGTTCAAATTCATTATGCATAATAAAATGAAAAGAGTTTTCGGCTTATTTTTGGAAGACGCGTAGGTATGTATATAGGTAATGAAAATTTGTGTATAAAAAGCACTGCGTTTATACTTGTAAACAGAAGGCGAAATCGTCTTTGATTTTTCATAGAATTTATAGATTTATTTTTGATTAAAATGTAAAGTGAGAAGACGAGAAGAGAATCCCTGGAAAAGGGATTCAATCGGAAATCCACATGTAAACGAACAAAAGCAAGCTAGAAGGAGTTTATTTGAATTAGATATTGAATGATGATGATATGATGAGTGAACATTTGAACATAAAGGAATCCAAGTTCTCTCTCTCTCTCTCTCTCTCTCTCTCTCTCTCTCTCTCTCTCTCTCATTCTCCATCTATATTCTATATAGTTTTCTCCCCATTATATTTCCTATTTCGTGTCATCTGTCCCATGTCCCCCATTTGATACGAACTGCTGTGTACGTATGTACAATCACTATTGTCCTCTACGTATGCATAAAAAACGAGAAATGAAATGCTATACTTATCATTTGTCATATAATATACACACAAAGTGAGACTTTATCTGCTTCAACTTCTACTGTTGACTCCACATCCTCCGTTCTACGATGGATTTCATTTGCTCACACAGTACTGAACCGTAAAATATATTATTATGTTTTTGTATTTAAAGTCTGACAAAGTATATTACACTATTTAACATGAGATGATACTTTATGTGACGGAATCAAACATAAAGTTTCTGTACTCAGAAGATGCATCAAGTGTTATTGTATATAAAAAGTCCATATATTTGGGAGAAAAAACGTAGAAAAACAAGTTGGTGTGTGGTGATTTGGTGAATGTGGAGGTATAGACGAGTTGTTGCCGTATGATTGTCATTAGTGTTAGTACTGTACTGACTTTTATTCCAAATCCAAGTGTCGTCCTTGTTGTGTTAGTTAAATTTGGACTGTCGTCTCTCCAAGTTGCCATTGCCAAAACTTGTACATAATTGAAAACTGACGAAAAAAGTGAAGTGAGGAAGAAAAATTCACCTGTCCTGGCCTATAAATTTCCCAATCTTCTATTTACTTTGAACTGGGGGAAAAACTGTAATAAAGAATATCAAATAAAATAAAATGGGAAAATGTACTGTCATATTAAAGCTTTCCCGTCTTGAGTGAGTGGAGAGAGAACGAGAGAGAGAGAGAGTAATAAACATTGACGACATCAAGTAGGCACTCAAGTTGGTTTTATTATTGAAATTTCCCAATCGTCCTAAGATGTAACCTCGTAAAAATCTCTACTGGAGATTCTACTAAAATCTCTTTCTATCTCATTTACATTTGCATTTTCTTTCTGTCACACGTTCTCCATCAAATGCACACTGACTATATTTGTAATGACTGCACTTCTTATGTAATAAAAATCGGCAACAAAAATATTTGAGGAAACGGACTGAATGAGTACTAAAAATAGTAAAAATATCGTATAGTACTAAAGTCCTCAAGGACTAATAAAGTTGGATCACACATTTCGTTAAAACTTTTCATTTCAATCACTTCCATCATTTATCTTTCTTTCTGAAAATCTTATCTAAATCTGAAATCTATAGTACTCATCGTTTACATTTTGGACAGCAATTAGTTTTTCCTAATTGAAATAAGAAAATCCATCTGTATATTTTGCATTAGTGAGATTTCAATGATTATCTCGAGTCTTCATTTTAATTTTCAGTTTACAAATTGAAGTACATACTCTACAGACCAATTTTTAGAATGGAAGGTGTTGAAATTTGGCCACTCGCGCTCACCATTCCTTTTCACATTTTCATTTCATTATGTGTTTTTGTGGGGTACTGTTTGGTTCTGTTCGTCGTTTCGTGTATTGCTCGGAGGTTAGGAAATCGTGCTTGAAGGGAAATTCCGAACTCACGAATAGGGAGGGGTAACTTAATAGTGTGCAGTCTAATTTGGCCACTGAAGTGTATGAAGATAAACGGATAAAAGTCTCAACACACAATCCAACTACCCATTACACACAATCATAATATGCATACTGTATCCAATTCATAATGTGTGTAATAATCATATTTATTTTTTTACATGGAACGTCAAGTGTGTAGTTTCTGTGTGTGTGTGTGCGGGTTTGTTTTTTAATTTTTCATATGATGGACTCAAACATCCGTACTGATTTGATATGTACAATACAAAACAACTTTGAGCTCACTAACGAGACTCCTCTGACAGTTCCAACTCCAACACGATAATAAGACATATGAGAAAGGAGACTTTTAAGTTTTCCTTGTGACAGAGCTGAAGAGTTTTATAGAATGTATTGTTTATTGATCTGTATTGAGAGAGGTCATGTTCGTCCATGAAATGAGACTTTATACTCAATGCAGATATATTATATGACTTGTGAGATAAGACAACGGTCAAATGGACCGTGTTTTCTATCATATGTATGTATATATGGAATGGAATCGTGTATAGTTTTATCATTTTACAATACAATTTCATGTCCCAATTCATTTATCTTTGTAAAGTAACCTTTTTGAATATGGATAAGGCAAATTGTGAATGTTTAAATGATTTTTTTCACATATGTCCACATATACAACAAACAACAACATGACTATTCAATAGACTAATGTGTAAAAATTGAAAAGAAGAAAGTATATGGGGGAAAAAATTGTGTGCACATTAGACATTGTTTCTTTGGCGAGGAGATTAGTTGCCGATCGACAAGTTGTTGAATATGAAGACAGTCATTCTGCATGTATTAATGGGCACAAATTGACTCCATGTTGATTGTACAAATGATTTTGTAAGTGTGTGTGTGTGTGCAAAATGCATGTAATGTATTCGGATCACATGCGAATATCTATACATTTTTACGGCCGCTATCATTCGACATTAATATATTAAGTAGATTTTTACTCGCGAAAAAATCAGTGTGTAAATGTTCACTTGGCAATAAATGTCAATCAACTATATCGACATGTTCCTATACGTCCTTACTCTTACTCTTCATATTCAACCTCCATTTATCTTCCAACCTATGGAAGAATGGAAAGGATATGAGAATTAAAGATGCACAGTGCAATATGTTTGTATGTGGTTATGGTTATAGTAATTTTATATTTTGTACATGTAAGATTACAACTTACCTACGTGAACGTTTCTAAACTTGAAATCATAACCTAATGGCTGGCTCTTGTTCAGCTTATTGTTAGTTGATTTCTCAATTTTTTTTGTCGTCGTCGTTGTCTTCTGCTTCTTTTAAATTTTTGGTTCATGTTCATAAACAGTATAAAATATGTATAAATTGAATTTTAAAGCTGACCATCAAGTTGTCATGTACGACGATATTGTATACAGTACAAGTATATGTACAACATTGTATGTAGTAGAGGTTTGACTTTTGACTCTTATCACACAAATAGATGTGGCGTCATATTAATTTTCAACAGACACGGGAGAGTGTTGTGGAAATTAATTTTTGCGAATAAAATGGGGATTTATGTGTGTGAATTTTTTGTATTCTTCTTCATCTTTTCATTTCCCTCTTTAACTCCTTAACCCGTTCCTTTAATTTATGACCATGGATTTTTGATGACCATAATATATATGAAGAATTAAAATGTAATTTTTTGTTGATTATTTTTTTTCTGTTGTTTTATTACAGTCAAGGTTTTGAACAAAGTGGAAGATACCCACCACCAGGACAAGGCATGCCGTAAGTGCACACAACCATTTAATATATGCTTGCTTTTTTCTTTATTTAGCTCATTTCTTTCACACCAAGTTCAATCCAATACGTGAGCATACTATTTGATCACATATATTGTTGCATATCATCATCACCATATCTGTGATCATAAAAACTGCAATCAAATATCCCGATACGAATAGTGTCGAATGGGAATTGCACCCAAAAAAATACACTTTGTCATAAACATTGTTGCAGTTTCAATAAAAATTGTGCATTTTTATACATATTTTACCAGATTTTATACCATTTCAGTGCATGACACTGACGTGAGCTTCGTAATCACAAATGTTCAAAGATTACAAAATCATAAAACCGTCTCAGTGTAAGTACAGAGTTCAAGTATTTTGTATACCTAGTGCAAATATATGTAGACGTTACAAAAAAAAACCATTTTTTTTTTACAAGAAATCTTGTTTGACTTGCTCTCAAGTGGAGATAAAAGTAGACGTTTCCAAAGATCCAAAGAAATACGTACTTTTTGAGTACCCACAGCATGTACAATGTGGTAAAGCAAACAAAAGCCAATGGCTTTTGGAACAGGACAGAAAAAAAAAACTTTTTTATATTTTTTTTTTCCTAAAAATTCTTGAAAATCCTTTAAAATGTCAGATTAGCCGTACAATTCACAATGGAATATATATACACGTATAGGAAAATCATATGAAGACAGAATTTTAAGTGTGAATCCAAATCCGCCAGTCAAATATGTCAACAACGTGGTGTAGAATGTGTGTGTGCGGAGATAGCCAGTAAGACGAAGATAGAGAGAGAGAGAGAGAACCAGAGTTGGCAAATAAATCAAACAGATTTTCACTTTAAGAGTGGCAATATAATAGACGACAGGGTAGTTGAAAGGCATTCTTGTGCGTGTCTCTTTGTTTGTTTCATCCGAAATGAATGGCTTTGCGGATACTCACAGTCAAAGCTGGGGAGTGAATAAGAAGAAGAAGAAGAGAGGACGAAAAAATGGGGGAGAGAAAAAAAAAGTGTACATATTCACATATTTACATTGAACCACGTCTAGAATATCATTTGGATATTTGATAATATGAATGATGGAGCCGGGTAAATATTCCATGCAGGCTTTTTCTTTCAAATCCATTCCATTGCATGCAACGTGCAAAAGGTATCATGTGGTGCTACGGATTTCAATAACAGGCAATTCCGTATGAGCCATGCAATACAGGATTTTTTTTTCAAGCTCTCCTCGACACAGAAAAACAAAAAAGAGACGAATTCATTTTCCCGTATGAAAAATAATACTAACACTCTTTTCCTTATGACATGCGAATTTTTTATTGTCACATATTGTTTTCTCGTACAAATTCAGAAAACTTGAATGAAGATGTGTGTGAGAGAGAGAAGAGAAGTGACGTGAGGGAATGAGCACACAATCACCATTCTTAAATTTAAAAATATATGCGCTCATGGAATTTCTAACGCTAAGTACATAAAAGTTGAATAAGAATTTGAATTGCATGTCGCCATCCTATGGCATATTTAGTATAAGAAAAATTCAACTTTTGTTTCCGTACGAAAAGTGAATGGACACAGACATGGCCCATAGGAAAAAAAATAGAGAGAAAATTTAGCGGAACATACATCTTATAAATCAAAGTCGAGTCCCCAAATATGATAGGAGAAATAAATAAAGAGATAGGTTTGACTTTCCGCGTTTTTTTCTTCCGGGCATATCATTCACTTCATCCTTATCCATTCCTCCCGCTTTCCTCCATATCCTTCATTCTTCATATTCCACGACACTAGATTGTACATATATACAAGTCTTTAAGTATACTTCATACGCGAATAGGACAGAGAAAACTCTTCCCTTTTCCCATGCAACTGGTTAAATTTCTTTCATGACATTTCTCTCTTGTCCTCTCTCTGCTCTGGACTATGCACACTTGATATCGAACGGACTTCCGACTTCTAGTGTCAATTCCAATAGAAATACAGTAGAGATATCGTATCCTCGAGACCAATACACAAATGGAGTCCGAGTCCATGTCCGCTTGTTCTTAATGTTCCCTTTCTTGGGTTCTCGAGGAACAATGCATACATGTTATTATATTATGGAAGATATTTAGATCTCCAGATGGTACATTTCTCTTTTCTCTCCCCGACTGTATTTCATACGCATGTATGTGTGTGTGCATGTGTATAATGTACTTATATGTGCATATGATGCGGTGGAAGAAAAGGACAAGAAAAATCACCCAAATAAAGAAGAATATCATTTCCATTTTCTCATTTCATGAATTCTCTCTCTCTCTCTCTCTCTCTCTCTCTCTTCTCCCTTGGATATTCTTCATACTTAAGAACAGACAGTTCTTGTATAGTTCTTAATACACTCAAATCTACTGTGAGCAACAAAACTTTCTAGCTCTTCCATTTCGAAGTCTTCACTTTCTCTGAATAGGATTTCCTTTTGTATACCATGTGTAAGGGAGTGATTCTACATATATACTTGCAACGTGATATTAACTTTAGCTCTATGCTCATATCATTTATGAATAACAAATTAGAATAAGGAGAGGGAAAAAATGGGGAATTTCTAGAATAATACAGATAAGGATGAAACGATGGGCAGATGAGCAAGTTTAAAATAATTTTATCTTTAAATACTTTGGATCTGTATACATATACTTTGTGTGTGTTTCGTTTTCATTCCTTCTCCCCCTGTGGTCGAGCAAGTCTGCATTTTTTTTTGGTTTGAATGTAGGAAGCTGTTGAGGAGGAGAAACAATTGTTTAGTGCACATATATCTGTATATATATATACGTGATATGATATCTTTTGGAGTGGACAAAGTACAGTTAGTCTGGCCAACTCTATTTTCCCTGTCAGATTTCTTCACTTCCCCCATCTTTCTCATCATTCTTGACATTTCTGGTTTTCATACTTTGCTCCTTTCTTTCTTTTTTTATATACATATTCTCTTCTCCTTTTTAACTGATGACTTCAACTTTGGATCATTCTCTCCTTGTCAAGAATAAAAGAGTGTAGAAAATTTTCCCTTCCCTTTTTTTATCATGTTTTGTGTAGAGTGTAAATTTATCTTTGTCTTTACTCAAACCCATCTCAATCCTTTTCATCCGTTCGGTCTACAGTCTACAGATTCAGTTGAGAAGGTCAACAGTAAATAGTTTTTGAAAATCCTAATTTCCTATTCACTCGTCATTCATATTCCAATGAGCCAAAATCCTATAAGTTGAATTCTGTGAAATGTTGAAGAGAGGAATTCAAGAACTGGAAATCCATTTGATTGCGTGTAGAAGGATGAGCCAAAAGAAAATACAGGCATTTTGAATGTGAATATGAAGGATTTAAAAGAGAGGGAGGGTGGGAAATGGAAACTGCTGATTAGATTGACATGCAAAAGTATTCCCTCGCTTTTGTGACTCTCGTAAAGGGAATTCTTGTCATCTCCCCAATGTCTTTACTCGACAGTTGTACCGGGGAACATTCAATGATTTTAATCTCATTAGATCGCGAACATGGAAATTTCATATGCAGATGACGTGAACTAGATTCCAAACTATATTACATATATCTATATAGGTAATCTAAATAATACCATTTGATGACTACATTCTTTCTTTCATTCTTGTACTTCTCCAGAACTTACGTTGCTTATCAAACACCAGTTTTCTCTCTGAAGATCCACATTGAATCGTATTTTTTTCCTGAAAATGATACGTTTTCTTCTAAATCTAAATGTATTGATTTAAATACCTGGAAGTGTATTCTGTTTTGTTGGAAATGCATTACAGTGTGTCCTCAACCTATAGATGACATTTTATCATTAAATATACAGGTATATAAAAATCTGAGGTATAAAACAAAATGTTTTTTCCTATCTGAAGCAAGAGAGAGAGTATAAGAGTAAAAGCAGCATAGTGTCAAGCAATCCTCACGTTCAAAGCCCCCCGTTTACGTTCAGGTTTAACACGAGGAACAAAAATAACAAATACCCATGAAATTCTTTCCCTTCATATGTGTGTTCTTCTATTTCTATGAGCCGTCCAAACAAAGCAAACAACTGGTGAGAGCCATTGAGCTTGAAAATCACGGACTACAAGTGAGCACGATATGGGGGATATATTATAGCAGTAGTCAGAAGTAGCAGAGTAGTATAGAGTATAGTACTTACATCACAGATAATAGCCATAGTAGAAATAGGAAATGATTGCGTAACACTTGATATCACTCTGTCTACTCTCTCTCTCTCTGTCTCGATTGTGTACATAAAGGATCTTTTTTTATTCCGAGTCGAAATGAACACTGAAATAATGGACTCCCCTGTGGCAGGAAGGCTTTTTCTCTCTCTTTCCAAATCGGCGTGGAAAATTTGCCTTTTTTTCTCTATTTCTCGGTGCTCTCGTCTCGTCTATATAAACTCCACATCCACATTGTCCTGCATCCTATTTTATTCCATATGGATACTGGATACATACATATATGAAAACCAGATTACAATGCTTCGCCTCAAGACTCAAAACCACCGTCCATCTCCATAGCGAGGTGTTTTTTCTTTCCTTCTTATTGTTCATGACTGATGACTGTCTGTACTATTTACTATTTTACGCTTTACTATATTTACTATTTATTTACATTTACTATCTGAATTGAAGAGAGAAAAAATGGAAGGCGTTATTAATTTTTCTATACTTTTGCTATAAAATTGTCTTGAGTTCCTTCAGTTCATCAACATGTAGGTACAGTTGGATTGGTTTGAAATAAGGAGTAGGTATTAGTATTAGTAATTTTGACTGCATTGACTGCAGTATGTACACAATTTGTATGATATGAAATTGGGAAAAGGACGGTCGTTCGTATCGAGTTTAGTCATTCAAAGTCTCCCGACTCGAAAACAAAATCCAACAGACAATAGAGAAATTCTATCCCATATGATCACACACACGCACTTGTGCCTTTTGTATGTATTTGATACAGAGTAGAGTATCAGCAATGTTACTACGTTACAGTGTGTGTGTGATGGCTATAGGGCTGATGTAAGCTATCATCACTCCCTCCGTGATTTTTTCATCGCTTTTCCTCCTAGAACCACTCATCAGTCTCTATTATTTCTTGATCGCTCCCAAATTGCATTCTCACCAGTACAACATCCAGAATCAGAATCCAAATCAACGAGACTCTCGCTTGTAATTTTATGAGGGGACGTTTTTTTTGTACATGAACATGGAGTAACCTATTTTCAGGTCGAATATATAAAACTTCATCATGGTAATCCGTAATCTGTCCGTATATTTTATTCTACAAAATTATTGAGAATTCTACATGTACTGATATCAGATGTGTAAATACTTTTCATACATCCATACAGAATACAGATAGATTGACTTAGGAAATCCATGTGTCATTTGCCGATGCAATGTATTATTATCCAAATCCAAACAAATAGCTCAGGAGTTTTTGATTAAACTTGAAAAAAAAGAAAAGGGAACCTGATGTCTGAAATCTGTGTGTACTGTGAACTACTGTGTAATTATTCAAGATGTACGACAAAGTATACAGAATCAAGAAGGTTAATTTATTTTTTTCCCTAAGGTTCCTGTAGAAAAACAAATAGCAAGTTAAAAGTAAAGTACACAACCTCCGCTGTGAATTCCTGTAGTAGCTTTATTTACTCAAAAGTATGTAAAGGCGTTTTTCTTCAGTCAGTCCAACTTTTGACAGGTTGAGAGGACAAGGAAAAGTTGCGTACAATCTAAAATAGTTCATTCCGTATCACGTGTTATTAACATTTACACTTGTGGCAATAAGTTTGAATGGGTAAATCGTTAGTTGGTATAGGATATAGTTCTTGTACATTTATACTGCAAAATATTTGTATGTGGAAATCCAAGTCAATGATGTGCCCGGACAATTCTTTTGTCTTGATATAGCTTGAAGGGGAAGAAATGGAATGATTACACGAATTTAGTGAGTGAATTTATTCAGACTCTCCTCTTCTTCTTCTCTCTCTCTCTCTCTGCGAGGGGTTCAAGTAGGATTTTCCCGTTTGGTAAATTGCACCAAGGGAATTTGTTCAAATTACATTTTATGACAAGGAAAGATCAACATGGTTTTCTTATGATTGGTATCACTCGTATATAGAAAATTACCTTTCGTTACGAATACTCCAAATACATATGATGTGCCGCCAAGTGCCGTGTGTACGATATTAGTCATATTCCACTGATACAATAAACTGTTTAAAAACTGTACCGTATTTTCCAGATTGAAGCCTAGTAGGCTTTTCAACATTCGTTCACAAATCAAATGGAATTCTTACAAGGTTCACTTAGGGTTGATGACAATTTAGGAAATACGGTACGGGAGACTTGCCTACAGAAACAAGCTTGATTTTTTTTCACCCTTGTGAAAGAATAAGGCGAGATAAAAAAAATCCAGCAGCGACTCAAGTTGACTTTTTAATGCCTACACAATTACGTGCTATTATATTACCATAATATTGTTACATTATAAAATCTTGTCTTCCCCTCTTCTTCATCTCCGTATATTACACTCCATCATAATGTACCGTTCGGCTTTGAGTAATTTGATGCTTTTATTCATGGGCAGTTGTACCTACACCAAAAGGGAAATGTGAAGAAAGATGGGAATTTTTTTTGTTTTTCGTTCTAAATCCCCGACTCTCATCTCCCACTCAATTTTTAAACAAAAGTGTATCAATTTGTCATAGTTTCACAATTCTAAATTTGAGGCATGGAAATTACAATTTTGTTGCTAGATACATGCTGTAAACGAAAACATCAAATTCCAAACTCATCATAATTGGAATATCATACGGGATACACAATGTACAACTTGATTCAAGAGAAATGAAAACTAGTTAAAATTGACCCGTTTTCTTCCACATTGAAAAATAATATTGACTGTGCGTACAGGACTTTTGTTCTTTTTTGAATTATGACTTTTTAAATTGTGTATAATGAAGCTTCACGGGTACAAGAGAGAGAAGAATATACAAAAATAAACATTTGAGTGTGTGTCCACAGCCATCCATGTCCGTACATCTTGATCTTCAGGTTGGTTGTTTCATCCAAGGTGCGTAATTAATAAATGGAATAAGTTTATCACGAGCATCAAGTTCCTTTGACCTGTACGCATTTTTTGAAAAAGGATGCCTGAGGCTTCTCAGCTGAATGAACCGTAGGGTACGACCAGAGATAGCAAAAGATAAATGTAATGCAAGTGATATGGACAGAAAGAGATGAGCCACAGGGTAGAGAAAAACTATGTATGTAGTTGCTGTGGTGGTGGTTGTTTTTGTTATTATTATTATTATTATTATTATTATTGTTTTGTTGTTACCTGCGCATACAATATGTCCCGAGTAAATTGAATTTGTACTTATCATTTTCCCTCTTGCACTCTCAAGTACTCACACTCCCAGTAGAACTCTGTATATGTTTCAATTGAGCTCTGACACGAGTAAAGTTTTTTTTCGAGGAGATGTTTGATGAGAGTCTAGATTCAGTCGTAGACAATGAGGAATGAGGTCTGTAGCTAAACGGATATTATATCGAGTTGAAGAGATTACGCAAAGAATTCGATTGATGAATGAAACCTGTAATTTTTAATACGTATAGTCAATTGTGAGGAGCTGATTGATGGATGTAAATTTTCTTCGGGTTTTGTCTTTCAAATTGATTATTATTTTTTTTTTTTCCCAAAAAAAAACAAGTTAAGTGACGCTCACACAGAAACAGATAGGGAAATGTTCAAGTTCCTATTCCATAATTTTTGAATTCCGTCACTCTCATCTGAACTCATAATTTCTCAGTAGTCATTTACATTGAAGGGGAGGGAGCAGACGGGAAAAGGAATCCAGTTGGCAATCGTGGTCATGTACATATATGAAAAAGTAATAAAAGGTCAAACAAATAATACTCTTATTGATATTGATCATTTACATTTCCATGTATGTATTGTACATAGTTTAGTATGTAAGTGAGCATGAACACATCCAGATGAACCATATCTGTTGAAAATTTAATATTTGGTATTTGATAGTGGAATGATGAAGAGAGAAAGATGAAGAAGTATCAAACAATTAAAATGGTACTTGCGAACTCATAACTGGTTGCATTAGTTTTCTTGCACATATGAAAAATAAATGTTTTTTTTTTGTTCGTGAAGAGCACCCGAAACTCTCAAAGGTAAAATCATTATGGGGAGTATTTTATTGCTAATTAATTCTAATTTACATTTTAAAAGGTAGAGCTCGTAATTACATATTGTATTTTGTGTGTGTGTTTGTGTGCAAAGGTGCTCATTCAACTTTACCGTTATCCATGGGCTAATTATTCTTGTTCAGGTGCTAGAAGTTGTGTTGCTCACCGTGCTCACACTTTGCTCATCTCTCTTTCTCTCTCTCTCTTTCTTTCTACTTGTACAACGATTGACGTTACAGAGAAATCCTTTTGTTATTTTTCGTATAATTTGTGATAATAATTGTATACACTTGTGAAAATTCTCTGTCTGTACAGTGCACTCTCTCAACTCTCGACTCTGTGAGTTTTTTGTGAGTGTATATGAAGTCACAAGTGCGGCAAGAGTCAGATATCCGACATGGTAACTTGTTACAAGAAAATAATGTGTTTTATTATTTCTTACTGTTTTTACTATGCTTGTTTGTCATTGGGAGAGCTCTGAGTAAGAGCAGCCGCTTGAAATCTTTCACAATCGCTTACTCCCTGGAATCCTGGTGATCTGACTTTTGTGTGTACACGAAAAAATTGTACAGGAGACAGTGTAAAGTTGGATATTTATGATTGTGGCGAGGTGATACGAGATGTAGAGAGAGAGAGAAGGATGGTTCTTTTTATATTATTTGATAGAATTTTTATCAAGCGTATACAGAATATAGATGCTCCATGTCTATTTTATCATTTATATACTACATACAGTACATACTTTTTTTTTGAGTTTTGACTGGGAGGTGGTGTGTATTTGGGTATGATTTCATATTCTAAAAAATGAGCACCTAAGGTATACGAGAGAGAGAGAGAGAGAGGGAGAGTACAAGTGGTTGTGGGCCATATGGAGAAATAAATGGTTGTTATGGGCTTAGATGTAACATGGGTGTCACAGTAGGGAGGAAATCTCTATCTCTCTCCAGGTCAAGAATCTCCAGCAAGCAAACAACCAACTGACAATAAATTATGCCATTTTTCTTTGAACAGTACCAACGAACAAACGTCCGCAATCCACATGCATGTTTCTCAACTTGTCCAAAAGCTCAGTTCACTTTTTTGAATTACCACACAACGATACGCTTTCACTTATTTTTAGCATATGTCCATTTTAAAAAACTGTGCCGTCCCTACATAGTATAGGTATCTGTAGTACAGGGAAAAGTGTACTGAGAAAAAATATCTTTGTGAGTTTTAAATTTAAAGTAAATGTGAATTTTTTGTACTTGTTAAATATGTTAAATTGCTTGGTTTTCTTTTGTTCTTGTAAAAGAATGGGACTGATTTAATAAATTTAATTTTACCGGGCGGAATTGTCTCACAGTTGTTTTGGTTTGGTTGGATGGTATAAAAGAAGGGTTCAGTTCAGAAGAAGAGTTCAGGAGTCAAAGGATATGAAATTATTGTTCGCTCCGGGCAAGCGATAGTTGCGATCTTGAGGTCATTTCACAGACATTTTTCAATGAGTCCCATGCTGATCCTCTTGAGTCTATCTTGTTGAACACCTTGGTCTAATCAATAGATATGTTACGAATGGAATGATGTACGATCTATGAGAACATCTCACGTGATCCACAACAATGTTACAAAGTCACCATTGTTTTCCAAACTTTGTGTCTTCTGACTCTCCACTCGACAGTTTTCTCGTGTTTTGTTTTTGCTTTATGCATGTACATATGCAGCTCCAATGGCACAGATGTAGTATTATATTGCTGGGATATTTTTTGATGAGACCAGAAATAGAAAAATAAAAGTCTACTTCTCAGTCAAGAAAGAAATTGTGTAAAAATGAGCTGGTAATCTTGTACTCGAGTGCACTCAAACGACGATTTAATTGAAAATTTTCACAACATAAAAAAATGTGTTTAATGTTAATTTTGAGGGAGTAACATGGCTAAAAGGGAGCTCAATCTCCGCTCTCAAGA
This sequence comes from Gisinianus flammeolus, assembly GCA_034699125.1. Lineage (NCBI taxonomy): Eukaryota > Metazoa > Arthropoda > Collembola > Symphypleona > Katiannidae > Gisinianus > Gisinianus flammeolus. Next base: position 78,834 of record JAIUND010000102.1, on the reverse strand, counting down.
CATTGCAATCTAGCTAACATGTCATTTATTTTTATTACTTGGACTTTTGGGAGAAAGAGGGGGGACTTCTTCTTGGTTCTGGGTTTTTACGAGTCGCAAGAAACTCTCAAGCTGATAATGATAGTAGTTTTGATGGCTCCTGAGTGTAATTAAACTGTAAATATGGGATTGAACTGGGAAGTTTCCCCGAGACGACTAATACATGCAAATGACAACTTATCTACCATCTTTTTTATGTACCTAATCTAAAGAGTAGTAGAGTTTATAGTGCGTGTGTGTGTAAATATACTGGTGCGTTATTGCTCTGGTTCCACACAAAAAAGTACAGAAAATGAAAGAATTGTTCAAAGTTTTTTTTTTATTCCCGTTCGGCAAATTCTCCTTTGAAGTCCACCAAAGAGTTGTCAACTAATTGTAATAAATATGTTGTGAAAGAGATATCCGAGGTTAATCACAATTTATTGTCAGCTTTCAACATATTTCACGAGGAACAAGGAAGAATGAAATCATATAAAAGGATTTCCCATACTCTACAAGAAATACACGAGTTCATGGGACAAGTTTGGGGACTCTTTTCGATATCTCTGCCATCTGAATCTGTAACGACACGTGCTGTAAATCCAGAAAATTGAAATGTAATTTTGCTTTTCCAAATTCTTTACTGCATTACATATCAAAGAATTTCAGAGAATATTGAATAAAATATTTCAGAGTCATTTAAAACATGTGAAAGTCTGATCACCCATCATAATAAAATAATAACAATAAAACTGCAAAAAAAAAAATTCATTTCGTATTTAAATTGAGGGAAATAATACTTCCTTCATGGCTCAAACTCAAGTACAAATGATCTATCAGTATGTACACATGTTTTACAACGGACCCAAATCCAGAATGAAAGTAGTGGGTGGATGAAGAGAGGAGAGTAATGTGCGTCTCTTTATAGATGTACATACTCGATGTGTGTGCGTGTGTATATACCTATATTTGAATGAATCAGAATGTCGCTAAGAGAATTTGGTATGAGCCTTTTGCAGTGGGGATAATACATTGCAATGGCATAAGAGAAGATTATTGTGGATGTCAAACACCCTTTCTACGTTTGGAGAAAACCTTTCGGACAATATGTCTGTGACGATAAATCATTGGAGCGAGCGAATGACTAACTGTGTGCATGCATGTGTGGGGCTCTCCGTACTATTTTACCCTGCATTTCCACGGGATACTCAGACTCGTCCACCAACTCACAATACACAACTGTACGACTTGCTCTCATCTTTCTTCTCTCTCTCTCTCTCTCTCGTTCTCTCTCAAATACATCGTCTCTCATATATATGGAAATTTGAGAAAATCTTGTGTCATTTAGAGATATGAATGAAATATTCAGATTGCCATTTCGCTCCGACCATTTGTTGGTCTCTCCTGACTGCTCCCTGGCTCTCTCTCCCTCTCTCTCTTTGACTATGGCTCTATTTCTCTTTCTATATTCTGCCTTAACTCTCTGCATCCGCAGGCCAGCCATCCAAAACCGCACTGATCTCTCCATATGTACGATAATCAACTTGGGGAATGTAGTTTCCCTTGTAGTCTGTACATATCCATGACAGACGGATATAAAATGGTGGAATGACTACAGAAGAAACTACTTTTTTCCCTAGACTTGGACTTTTTTTTAAAGCTTTTGTAAATGAAAACCCGCTCTATATTCAGATATCTCTTGTGACTGTCCTTCTCCGCCTAGAAAAAGTGAGAGTGTGTGTGTGTGTTTGTGAAGAGAAGGAGAGAGAGAGAGAGACAAGGAAACAACAAAGCTGGATATATATGACGACGATGCAAAACCATTTCAGTTTCAATTCCATAGTATGAGAAGACTTTTTGAATGTCATCGTGTACATATTGGCGGATTTGCGAACAGGTCATCGTATGAATCCAATTTTTTATCGGGAAGGAAACCCAAGTCATTTGTTATTTTCATGTTGGATTTATATGCCTACTTGTGTCCAATTTGAGCTAGCGAAAATGGATATTTTCGACTGTGGAACGAGTCTCCGGGCTTATGCTCGATGAATCGTCTGTGGGGGAACAAATCAAAAATTTATTGCGTCAAAATTGACACATATCAGAACTTATGGTTCTTTTTTTCCTTTTTTCTGCGTACACCCAAAGTCCACAAGAGAGAAAGAGAGAGAAGGCAGGCAAGAGTCCCCCCATTCTCATATACGGGCAATGGTAAAGCTATTGCCATTGCTTACACATTTATCTGTGTACTTCTGCACACATTTCATTTCAATGCTACAAGCTAAAATAATATTTTTTGTGTGGTTTTTGGATTAGTTGGAATTCTCCTAATGTTTTCTTCCTACTTTTTCATCTGTAGCTGAAAGCCTCACTCCTCCTCATAGAGAATAATCATTGTTCATGGCTTGTCCTAGGGCAAAAGTAGAGTCAACTGTGTGTGCAATACTTACACATATTTATATATAGACTGGAATCAAGTCGAAAAGCTAATCTTGAAGGAAAGCCTAAATATCAAATATAAATTATGGTATACGTAATGTATTGAGATGAGCTATTATTATAATGGTTCAGGGGTATTTATATTGAGTTATGTGGATCTACAGGGACTCATTTCTAGGTCTTTTTTCTTTCCTTGTCTCCTCTATATCTTGATATATATATGTAGAATGATTAGATTTCTCAATAATAATATTGTGATTGTTCCTGTGCCATTTCCGAGTATCCTAATCGTAATCAAACTATAATCGGGAAGAAGAATGAAAAAAAATACATCCATGATCGTTATGCACAATATTTACATGGATGCGAGAGACATTTTACTAGTGCTCGTGCCAGCGGTGAAGTGTATGTTGTTTTTTTTCCCTTGACATGTTTTTACTCTAATCTCCTCTTCGTATAGTCATTGCATGCATATGCAAGGGATTTTGAGGAGGGAGAAGATGAAAGGAAGCCGGAGGATTGAGGAAGCGTGGAAGCGGAACTCTCAATGTTCGTTTCACTTTTCTTTTTTTTCCCAAACCAACCTCAAAATCCCCAAAGTACAGACAGAAAGAGACCCCTCCAAAAGACAACACGACAGAAAGAGAGAGAGAGAGAGAGAGAGAGAGAGAAGCAAGACGAAAAGATCAAAATCGGATATGACATCTTTTTAATACTGAAGTTGTGTCTATGGAAATCTTTTTTTTATGTATGTACAGTACAGTACAAAAAAACATTAAGAATACAGAGAGAACGCGAGCACACAAGTCACCAACAAAACATGGACAGCATGAAGCAAGAAGTGTGATCCGTTTCCCTCCAGGTATATAAAGTTGCACACTGGAATTACCGGCTTTCTCCTCTCCTGGATTATTCATATCACACACTCTGTGTCATATCCCATAGTATTGAATACACAGATACAGGGAGTCAGCTTTGGAATTAGGGGTGTCAGCACACTAAAACTTGAACTCCTTATATTCAGATTAGTTTTGTGTGTGTGTGTGTGTGTAACTTTACATCAGCCAGTAATTTACATAGTAACGAGGTGACGAGCACAAAATCTGTTGATGAACCTTGAGTTTTCTCTCCAGATAGTAAATTGTGTGTGTGTGGGGGGTTGGATGCTCTTGTTATGGGGATGAGACACTTTTGGTTGAGATTTATAGTGTATATTATAGTGTATATAGTGTATATACTTTTACTTTCCATGTAAAGGAGATTATTATTTGTGGAATGGAAGTTGAGTTTGAGGTTGGTGGAAGAGAAAGAGAGAGAGAGAAAGAGAGGGGGGATGATAATATTTATGTTGATCAAGGAAGACAGAGAAAAATCAGGAAGAGAAAACTGACAGAAAATTAGGGTTCTTTCTCTCCACACTCTCCTTGAGTTGACTTGAGTTGAGTAGTTGAGTAATCCCATATACAGTACAATGGAAACTGTATGTAGTATATGTACATTTCATATTACGCATTTCCTCAATCTTCTTGAGTCTCTTATCTTTTTCCTCCTTGATTTTCCCCATCTGCATAGTTCACAGTTACATTTGTTTGCACATCCACACACACGGACACTCGAGACAGTAAATATGTGCATAAATTAAAGCTTTTCATCTTATTTCCTGTCTTTCAAATTCAAAATTTAATTTATTCTATACGAGTAGTGCCTACATTGAGTTATCGAGCAGTGTGGGTTTTTGAAATCCTCATAACTTCCAGACTCATATGTTTATGTATACCGTACACTGATACACAATACAATACACACAGTTATTATGTACCCATAATAACCTATTTCTGTTTATTCAAAAAATGTATTATTGCTAATTGGCTGACAATTTGCTCCTGAGGTTCATCAGCAGACTTCACAGATGAGGGAGTGAGTGAATGAGTGAAAATATTTCCCTATATATTTGTTAGGTTTAAGTTAGTCTGATTAAGATTCCTGAAGAAGATAGAAGTTCTCTCGAAAATAGCTCGAGAATAAAAATATTTTCAAATGAATTCCGTTCCAATCATGAATTTATCATCAAATTCCTATATATTGTTTTGACAATCCGACTTGATGCTCATTTGTTTGTAAGTTTGTATCGGGGATTATAATTGAGGAGCGTGGAGTGTAAAGGGGATAATTAAAGGGTAGAGTTGCATATAGTTGTCACCACTTCCATCCCACGGGGTTGCCCTCGAAATTATTCTTCATTCATGTTATACATCAGGGGAAATCTAAAAAAGACAAACTTACCTTCAAAATACAGTGAAACCAACTTTAGAGATTTTCCTTGAGAATTGTTCGAGGAGTTTAAATAAAAACAGCATATATCGATACACAAAGTGTGCCTGTATGCGTGTGTGGTGTGTATTATGAGCCACAGTTTTCTTCAGTTGTAGGTTGTACAGATAATGGCCAGCGGCACCGTTCACAACTCTCTTAAGATTAATGAGGCTTGGCCCACCCGAAAAATTCATCTCATCATCAGTTGAATGAGCTTGAGAGAAACCAACCAGTGTGCATTTGAGTTCCAGTTGTAAAAGCTCTATACTCTCTGATACTGATTCTCAAACTACGGCTCGAGGCACAATAACAATACAAAATACAATTGATACTTTTTATTCAAAGTAGACCTCACGGCTCACACGCATATCCTTCCTCCTTTCATACATGTATACAGATAGGGTAAAAGCTACGAGGAGTCAAATGAGCAGCAACAGTTTACCGTTCAAAACTTGACTTTGACTTTTCTCTTTGGTTGGTTTTCATTGCCTGTTTCTATTTTATCTGATTGACAATCCATCCCATTTTTTTTCACCATCATTTCATTTCACCTCACCTGTTTTTCTTGGAAATGCTAACAATGGAGCGTTGTTGCTGTTATAGATGGAAGAATCATTAGTAGTTAGTTGGATATTTATGGGGACAGTCAAATCGACAGTCAAATTTCATAACTTCCTAATTCAGTTTGAGAATTCCATTCAAATTCAATTCGATTCATCTCTCTGTACATGACACAAGGCACAATAATCATCACTAATCACGTTGCGATTCCATTATTCCCTAATGTCATTTCCCCTTTCCGAGCTCGGATTTTCATGAATGAATGGAATGCAAAGGAAAGACAAAATGCAAAAAAATTGGAATTTAAAATCATGCAAGTAAATGATATAAAATAATTTTGCATGTAAAGAGTATTGAGAAATTTATTGGATATTAAAGTATTATAAGGACAAATAAATAGTTTACAGGGTGTTCTATTGAATTCATTGTTTGTGTACATTCGTATTTTTGTATTTGTATTGGAAGTCTCTTCAAAGTCAAAGATCAATAGGATATCATAATAATCATGTTTGCTCATCACCTGTTCCCTATTGTTCTATTTAGGGTCAATCCATGCCAGTCATGTTCTACACAATAGCCATTGAGGATTCAAGCAACAAATGTGATGCTATGTACTTGTTCTCTGTGTAGGTTCTGTACATCTGTATAGAATGGAATTCCAACGTTTTTTTTTGCTACGAGCAGATACATCATATACCACAACCAGCTGGAACATAATGGTTTAGTAGGAATAACTGCGACAAGTACGATATATTAAAAATGAATCCAAAGGTATAAGACAAATAGCTTTAGTCATAGAATTCCAGCCTGAACTGATGCAGTGATAACACCTTTTCTTGGAAGAGATCCTCACATGGAAAACACATGTGAAAAAATGGAATAGTATATAAATACTTGTTGCAATTGTAATTGATACGAACAATCAAAAAGTGGGAAGAATGGAAGGGCTAAAGCTAAATGACAGGTTTCCTTCCGTCCCCTTGTCTCTCTATTGTCCTTCCCTTTTGTGTGCACACACATATATGTACATTATCTTCCCCTCTGACTCTTCTTGTGATGCGGATCTAAACGAGACCTAGCGGGCAACCGGAAAAGGATTCATCTCAAAGTTCTCCCGGAGTCCAAACCAAAGAGCTGCTGCTTGTCTTGATCCGATTCGGAGGAGGAGAGTCTGAGGAGATTCGTTGATGCTCCAGACCTTGTAAACTATCCTCAACTTTAGCTTGTACAGATAGTTGACTGTTTAGAGTGTTTAGACTTTTAGAGAGTTTCTCTTTACACAAGTATATATATATGACCAAAAGTTAAAGTTATATTGATTCCATTTTCAATGCAGTTGCTAATCCGATTTTTTTGTCATTGTCATCGATATCGACATAGTTTACAGCCAGCACTGGGATTTGGGTTTAAGGGATTGAATTCAGTTGCATAAGAAAGGGAATGAGAAAGTCTAGACATGATAAATTGTTCGCTTCGCATCGTTCTCTTCCTGATGGCCAATGAAGGACACGTTTTTTTGTCTGTGTGCTAATGGTTGGTGTAGAATTCATGAGAAGGGGGAAAAGCAAATAAAGGATGTTTCATTTAGACTTGAGCAGACAATTAGAGGAAATAGTATATAGAAAGTAGGGGAGTTCGCATCAGCATTGAAGACCCAGAATGCAGAATTATTTTTTCGTAGATCAGATTGCTGTAGATTTTCTCTCTTCACTATGAAGAAACCATTAATTTTCCTGTAATGTCAATTCTGATTCAACTGTCAAAGCTTTCTAAACTCACATTTTAAATTTCAATGAATGAATATATACGACTAACATTATTCGATGGTTTATAAATCCAAAGTTGATTCAAGGTTTTTGTTGACAACTAAACTTATTTCCATCTTACCATAAAGAATTGTGGCAATAATGATAATTGCGAATATAGTTTGCGAACATCATGTACATATCTGTATGTATTCCACAGTGGGAAAACATACAATCCATGTACATAAAAGGAGACTCACAAAGTATTTAATACAAAGAGAGCTATTGAATCCTCGAAACGAATCCTCCATCCGAACGAACCAACAACAACTCGACTTTTCCATCAGTCTGTCTGTACACATTGTGACTTAAGCTTGAGGTTTAATCAAGATGCAAAGCTCGTTAGTAACCCACACTATGTACTATATACGTATATATCGTAAATATAGCATTTGACACTCTTGCATATACTCTCAACAAGGAGACTACGCGAATGAGCGAGTGAATGACTGAATGAAGGAGAAGAAGAAGAGAAAAGAATGAGAGAGAGCGACTATATCCTTTTCTTTTCGCTCCTCAGTCAGACTGAAACTCTCAGACTGTCTGATGAAGGAACTCAATGGAGGAAAAAATATATATATCCCCCGACTAATCCTTCTTACAACCTTGGTTCATTATTATTGGATATGAATGAGATTAGAGAGCTTAGGAAGACACCCACCATTCTTCTAGTGTCTTCATCTAATGGCTGTACGAAATATCCTTTGCTAATCTTCTATGGGCTCCATGATTAGCTTACTAACACACCACACACACATAGACTGCCGACACCCCTCACTCACCTACCCCACTTGCAGATACAAATGTAGAAAGGAAAAACTTTGACTTCCTCTATATACTCTCTGCATAGGAATTGATCTGATAATTTCTTTGTAGTGATACATTTATATACGCTGACACTTCCAATTTTAATTTCCACCTTGATAGCTTCATTCTTATGATGTTTGCTACTTTTCTACCATTACAATATGTATGTCAAAATATATCTGTATTTATATTTGTATACATTATGACTTTATGTATAGAATTAGATTTCCCTACTCTAATGAGTGATTTTGTTTTGAAAGAGAGGCTGGAAAAAAAGTTATATTTTATCGTTGACTTTGGAAATGAGAATTGAGAATAAAGTGAACAAATTCAATGACACAACTTGACATTGTGTGAAAGAACTTTCTCATGGATGTCATTGTAGGGAAAACTTGAGTGAGTGTATGGAACTATGTACAACTATACCAGGATTGATACTGACTGAGTGAAGTGACTAGGGAAGAAAGGGAATGATTTAATTTCCTTCTTTTTCTGACTCAATTGCGACTAATGGCCCAGGGGGTTGTTCATTGTTCACCCAGGACTTTGGAATCTGGAATTTCTTTTTTCAACTTTTTCACCGTCGACCTTCCTAATTAGGTTTCCTCGAGTGTCATCAGCATATTTCCTCATCATATGTACAATCTGTCTGTTCCTTTCTCTATCTCTTCTATCTTTCTCTATCTATCACGTTTTCCCTCGAAATTCTCGTTTTGAGTACAGATGAATCAATTGGTAGGCAAACTTGACTCGATAACTACAGAGATCGCTTTCTCTCCCTTCATCTATCCCTCTTTCCCACGTAATAAAATGCGAGTCATCATTCTAATTCCTGTTGACTAAACTCTACCGAATTCCCAACTAAAAATAGATGAGATAGCACTGATAGTAGAAATAAAACGAGTTCCTTCTCATTGGAATGATGATGAAATGTGATTTAGTCATCATCATTGATTTTAAATCCAATAACTCTGATAAATAAAACAGACCTTTGACTTTTGACCCGGCATGAATGAACTGTTTTTTTTTATCTTGACTTGCAGATTGTGATCTCATCTCTTGGTAGTCCCATTGGGATTCCAAAGGTATAATCATTTATCGTCACCCTAGAAAATTAGCAATTAAATGAAAATGCTGTTTTAAAACTGCTTCACTTAAAACTTTTTTTTGTCTTCTGCGAACGGAGGAATCAGGAATCAGGAGTCATCACGCTCAAGGAATATAAAGTTTATAAAATAACGTAATTAATTTGATTCAAATGACATGATAGGAATGAAAATGTTTGATTGTGACGTGTTTCCGAGTTCTCCTTCAAAGTTTTTCACTCCTGTATGTCTGTGTTTGTACAGGAGGAGGTGGAGGTTCTTGAATGAATTTCATGTTCTACAGATAGAAATGGGAGAGAGAATTGATTAGGATGCGAGAGGAGGATTTTCGGGGAAAGATTTATTAGAAATTAGACGACGGAATATTATTTATTACTTACATACAATGCTCTGCCGACTCCCCATGAAATGACATCATTTGATTTCATTTCTTGTAATTGTAAATTTGCACTGGATTCTCTAGCAATTATTTAAATGACAATTCCTGTATAATCTTTGAATCGTTGAATACGGACTTGAAGGACTTAAATTACGCGGTTGCGTCTTATTTTTCCATATGCTTGCTGAATAAATTTGTTATCTGATCTACTGGGTTCATTTCACTTAAATGAAATTAGCCATTGGTTACAATTGTCTTGAGTGTGTGTGTTGAATGAGTTGAATTAAAATGTACAAGTAATTAAAATAAACATTTTAATTCGATTGAGTGAGAGATGGCGATTCAAATTTGATTAAGATCCGTAACATTCAGCCATTATGCATTACTGTACATTACATGGCTAGTTGCTGAGGAATGATGAAGATCATGTGGGTTTGGAAACTGTTTAATTGAACTTAATAGAATGGGACACGGTATGGACATGGAGAGATATGTCTTGATGAAAAGTAAGCTGGCAACGAGTCTCCTTGTTCCCAGTTGACAGTTTCTCTGCTGAGACAGTGGCATATCGAACAAGTACTAAAATTCATGGTGAAGGTTTCAAATATAAATCAGGCCAATTTACATAGCTTGTTGCGATAGCAATCTCTGCGCGCTCTCTCTCCCTCTCTCTCTTTCTCTCTCGCTTGTGATCATTGTAGTATATACTTACAGAGTACAGGAATATATATATATGGAAACAAGTCGTTGAAGGAGGAAGGGGACAAGATACGGTGTCGCAGTGATGTGGTGTGTAGCTGTTCGACCTAACTTGTGTCGCTTGTGTATATGTGCATTTCCATTGCCCAAGTTGGTGCTAATAAATTATATTGCCTTCAGTTGGTTTGAATTTCAATGAAAAACATCCATTACAATCTCGTACTTGTGGTGGTAAGATATAGAGAGAGAGAGAAAGGCGAACACTTAAATATTTTATTCTCTTTGGACACCTTGTCGGCAGTTTTACCCACTGTACTCTCCATAATGTATAATGGTACTCTCCTGGACGACGATGGATCTCTGCGTTGCGGTAAAAACAGTGCTCACATTTGTCAGTGTTGCACTTGGACAGAGGGTCTCAGCTGGACTACATTGAATATATACTCTTTGAACACAGTTGCATTTTTAATGGCTTTCCTTGTATTTCAAACACTATATAGTGGAGACAATCCAGTCAAGTCGATAGTTCTTTGTTGTTTTTAGTTATTATATACTTACCTACATTCAGTTTACAATTTAAGATTTAAGATGCATCCAAACAACAATCAACATCTCTTCCTGTGAGAGCTGTAGGAAATTTGGGCTCAATTTCCAGTTTTGAAAAACATGACGATTTTTTATTTCACTTATTTCTTGTGCTGTCGAATTGAAGAAAAAAACTATGGGGAAATTGCATGTAAATTAGGTATAGCTAAATAGCTACACATTTCAAGCATGGAATAAAACTTTGAAAATCAGCCTATTCAGTAATATTTAAAGAGTTGAGATGCCGTATATGACATGGAAAAGCATGAAGCGGTTGTAAATCTGATCGTTTTAGTTTATTTCATTCGGTGCATCAATGAAAGTTGAGTCGTGACTTTTGACTCTTGTTTTTTTTCTGTGCTCTGTGTCGGGATTTTTGCCTTTGTGACAACGCAAATATGAATTATTAGCAGCTTATGTGTATAAAATTCATAATAAATAAGATTTTGTGTCATCTCTTTATGGAATGACACACAAGAAAGAAAGAAAGAAAGAAAGAAAACGAATTTTACTGAATGTTGGACGTGCAAAAAATATGTGCAAAAAATGTGCAACTTTGTCATTTTATACTGCGAAAAGCATAATTCTTTGTGGTACAAGAAATGAACGTGGACACTTGTATGCATTTTCTAGCAAGGTAATAACATAAAAAATAATGGCTATTTAGTATAATTTACAGTGGAAAAATATTTATGCTGTAAACAGGACTTTAGATTACTTTTCATAGGAGAAATAATTATAAAGTTGAGACCCTCCATGATTTTTTTTTTTTTGCTTACTTAACAATTTTACAAGGAATAAAAAAGAGTGAAGAGATTTGCCAGGTCTCTCTGTTTGGGGTAAAATTGTGCACTATTCATTTCTCCCCGCTCCTTCCTTCACATGTGAATTAATTGACGAGAAGACTTTTGAGAAGGTATACATACAGATACATATGAGCGAATGATAATAATAAAAATAAAAAATAAACTTGTGTAATTTATTAGCAATTGCCAACAAGTAAGCGAAAAATGAAAATGATACTGCTTTTGTTAAGCTACTCAAGTTGTCATGTGAGTATGAAAATGATAGGAGAATGTGAGCATGGTCGTATACAAAGCAAGTGGAGAACATGCACAAACATGTACTGTACAGCTTAAAGTTGAAGCTCAATGTTGTCATTCAAGTTTTACCCATTTTTTTTTATGATGATGGTCATTTTGTTTTGCGTGAGTTGAGCAGAGTCCGGTGGTGGTAACAATGGGAGACTTGAAAGTTGTGTCGGTGAACAATAAAGAAGTCAAGAAGACCATTTTCGCACTTGGTTTTTCTCACGTCATAAGAATATCTACAAAATCCCCCTCCAGTCACACCACACACTACAGAATCCAAGACACTTCCAGAGATACAAACACACGCACACACGAATTTAAAACCAATGCTTGTACTTGTTTTATTTCTCTCTCATATATAATCTTTCCATTTCGTGTTTTATCTTTAAACTGCTCCGACTCCATGAACAAACAACTACAAGCCCGCAAACAAGCATGAAACTCTTGAAGAAAATTGGAATGGAAACATATCGTAGACAGAAAATACATCTCCGTCGATATATCTTGAAATTACAAATTGCAAATTATCCCGAGAGTGCTCACTTGTACATTCTCATATTGAAATGAAACGGGACATGACATGGATCTTTGAAATTGTATGAAGGATTCCCTCAATCCTCCATCCTTCAATTTACCTCATCTTGTCTCAAGTCAAGTTAGATAACGAACATTTCTCTGATAACTCTTGAAAGTACTTTTGAATCCCTCCATGTATTTTGTATTTACTCTACAGATATTCTGTACTGACGATTGATGATCAAGTACATTCATAGTTTCATAGTCAAGACACAACAACAACAACAATAATTTTAAATTGGGAGGACTTGCCTTGAGATAATAATAATATCCAAGTGACTTTCCTAATCTCACATATGTAGATAGAATTCGTAGGTTCGATGGATGGATGGATAGAAGGAAGGAATGAAGGGTCGAGGATTGAATGAGAAAGATAGACAAGTGAGGAGCCACGTGTCCTGACAGTCAAGATGTAAAGATGTGTGTAATGACATTCTCTGTTCATCAAGGAGTCGGTGATGTTTGTTTTCTACCTTGAGCTCATTGGTATGCAATGGAAGGTAGAGGAGAGCCCCTCCGAGTGGAATAGGTTTTGGGAAATGACTCTTCGGATTCGGTTTGCTTCCCTTTCCCTTTCATCCTATATGATTTTCCGTAGTAGACGACGATACTATGTATATTCAGAGTTGAAGAGCAAGTAGCTTCATCTCTGCCATTGCATTGCAGCTTCCTCTCTCTCTCTCTCTATTTTCTCGAGAAAGAGAATCCAGAGTTTTAGCTCTGAATCTAACTACCATCAGCCACCAGCTACACACTTGACTTGTGTGTGTATTATCTTTTGCCTTTTCTCATATACATTATACTGGGTTTTGCATACGCTAAACTATGAACTATATGATATTTTGAGCCCCCACCAAAAAAATACAGACCAGAATCGTATAATGTAGGAGTTGGTTGGTACATAGAGAGAGAGAGAGAGAGAGAGAGAGAGAGAGAGAGAGAGAGCTTTGAGCTGGGTACTATATTCTGAGCCGACAGATTGTAGGAACTGAGAATATATTATAAAAGGTAGTGTATTGAAGAGAATTATTTGTGGGACGGTAGGAGAGAGAGATAGAGAGAGATGGTTGCACCTTCATATTCCAGCTCATTTTTCAACCTGGCACATGCTTCGAGTACTAATAAGAAGACTAACACCAGTCGACAACACTTTGAGTCGTACTTGTGTGTGTGTGTGTGTACAGTGTACACGAAAGTCTGTATCTATCTATGGATATACTCACGTCCCTCTCCCAAAGTAGCCTCACTCACTGTCTTTTACACACTACATGTACGTTTTTCTTTTTCTTCTTCTTCTTTTGCTCAGTCGTAAATAAATTTAAATTTTTTTTATTCTGTCTTCCATTGGGGATCCGACTTCAAATATAACGTCCAAAAACCAAATTTACATAGAATTAGAGATAGCAAATATAAATATATGTGCATGTTGCGTAAAACTATCAAGTCTGGATGAAAGTTATGGTGTATAGTTGTATATAGATCCGTATGCCTCATTGCTAAAACGGAGAAACAAACAAATATTACTTCATACAATGGTATTTTGTTGCAGTGATGAGTAATGCGGGGATATCTAGTCAATCCATACAATTTACACCGTCGTTTCAATACATTTTTGCATTTTTGAGCAAGCCATGAACTCGTTTACTGTTATCAATATGTACCTTAATAATAGGGAGATCGCGTATGTCCTGTACATAAATATTTTGGTAACATATTTCTCTGTGGGACTGCTAGTCTAGTTTTAGATATATTGGAGAGTAGTTGAAGTGTGCGCTGTTTGCGTATTTGCCCTTATCTAGCAAGAAACCAAAGGTGTAAATTGACACGAGAGTAATTTACGATTCACAGTTCACATGGATATGTTCAATGAACACTCGTTCATTGTATGTGTACCTTTATTTGAAATTCCAACATGACCTGAGGAAAAAATTTAATTTGCATCAAAAATTCCGGTATCGCACCTCACGTTTTCTCCATATTTTTCCTTCCCCAAGATGATTTCACTGAGCGAAGGAGGAGAGGAGTAATCCGAGTGGACAAGTTCGAATCGTACATGTGTTTTTGAAGGAAATGTGCGATGCATAGAACTCATTGTAATTGTATGAATGACTTGATGACTAAACATAAACTGGACGCAGAAATGTCGAAAAGAACCTTTCTTGTAGGCAACTGAGCTTGATGTACCAATTATTATTATTTGTGCAATGATAAATCAACCATCAGAGCAGTAAATTCCCATATAAGAATGTTGAAACAGATGGAAATGAGTGGTTTCATCGTTCTCATCATTAAATAATCATTGTACACAAATCGTCACGTTTTGTCCAACATCGGCTTCATAATAAATTTCTCATGAAATGACTAAATTTTGATTTATAGACTAAATGTGATTCGAGTGGTTTAAAGTCATTTTGATATTAGTTTGAATGATCATCCTAATAATGCGCACAGGCTGACTTTGTAATTATTTACTGTTTTTCTTGTGTATCATTTGTTTTCCAATCCACATTTATGTGCATGCATGAGTGTACATGTAGTGAATGAACATGAAAACAAGCAATAGCAAAAAGCTTCAAAATTCTTAGATGCCTGTACAATTGTATGCATTATGTTGAGGAAGGATTTCCCTATTTCCCTTCTCCATAGACTTTCTCGCTCGAGTAAAAGAAATAACTTTCACTGCACTGAACTGTCGTGGGTTTCATGTCATCATTTTGTCAAGTTGAATGAGTAAACAGTGGAAATCCGTCCTTGTTCGGGCATATGTATTATGTATGTACGTACTGGATGAGTCGGAATAGCTAATAATAATGACTCTATGAATATGTATGCTGTCTTGATTAAAGAGAAATCATTCAAACGGAATCAAATAATAGGTTAGGTAGAAATGAGATTAGGTGGTAATGGTAGGGTCTTTAATTCAGCTTAAAATATGAGCACACCATTCATTTGAACGGGGACTCTAAACTACCCACACACTGGCACACACACACAATGTGTACATATTTAAATATAGTGGGGGGATGACACATGGAATAAATCGTCCTCGAATAACGTTTGTTTAATGACATCATTTTCAAGACCCGGAAATGCAACCCCATCATTCCCCTTTGATTAGCTCTCTATTAGCCAGTGTCACTCGTCAAGCATTTCTGTCTGACACGTGTCAATTTTCATTTTTAATTTCGACTCTCTATCTCTCTCTCTCTTTAAACACTAACAATCTACGTAGGACTCTCACTAGGTGCTACCTACTGTGCTCAACCATGTTCCTCCTACAATGTATATTTATATTATATATTTTCCCCCATTGAACTCAACTCTTCACTTCAAACGATACGTACACAAACTACACGTTCGGATTTCCTATTTCTATGTCATTGTGCATAAAAAACATACATGTGAACATATACAGGGTTAAAATATCTGTACGTACAGAGAGAGAAAGAGGGCCAGATGAAATATGTATAGCGATTGCGATTGGAACCCTCACTGTATTATAGAAATCACACACTCCTTGCTTCTATATTGCATTGCCTACAACCTACAACACACTTCATGTCAAATTGAACCCCAATGAAAAACCCCAAATGCCTTTTTTATATTTTCCACCGGTTGATTTCATTGTAGGCCCCGTTCTTTCTCAGTCCCCTTTCCGCCTTATTCGTTATCCCTCTACGTTTGACTTTAGAGCTTTGAATTCGAGATTTTCACGGTTAACGCTCAGACTATATTTATGCAGGGAATATTTGTGAATACAGTTCAGTTTAAAATCTGTGTGTGTGTGTGTGTGTGTTTCTCTAGTAGATTTGTTGGCACTTTCAAGAAGCATATGTCAAATGATAGATTTGATTGATGCACGATGGAGATAGAACTGTGCGGGTGATGGGGTGTATTATATATTACCAGTATGATTCTATTGACAAAGGGTTGTGTGCTCCAGGCAAAATATTATTGTACAGAGTTAAATGTGGTTGCATTGTACTTCGGCTTATGCTCGCTTCGAGATTGTAAATCCACATTGGACAGAGGAGATGAAACAAAGTAAATTAGAAAAGTGGCAGCGGTGAATTTATTTTACTGAATGACTGACTGACTGACTGACAGAGCCATGAACATTTTTTCCAAGGGAAAAATCATATTGTACAATGGCTAAGACTATAGAACCATTGCCAAATACAAATACCGAAAGAATGAATGGACGAATGAGTAGTTGATTTTTTTATATTGGGGATGTGAATGAGGATGAGACAGAGAAAGAGCAGAGACTCCGTGATATATCTCTTTACTGTGGGTAAAAGTGAAGATGGAAATAGCTATGTTGCGCCACACCATTCACTGTATCATGAAATAGAGAGAGAGAGAGAGAAATTTATGGGTTACACAGTGGAAAGAGGACGACTGGATGAGGCACCACAGCGTTTACACATTGTGGGCTCACATGAGGGAGTCGACTTTGATTGTTCCATGATCTTTTCCTCAAATAGAGCGTAATCAAAGTAGAAAAATGTTGAAATGAACTCGAGTGAATGTGAAAGCATGATTGCGATTGTGATGTGATACAAATGCAATGCAATGCAATGCAATTGCCAAGGCATGTTTTCGTACATGTATGCATTTTGATTTGGCCATCTCTTTTTCCATGGAAATTTCTACACATGGAGGATGGGGAATTACATATTTCATGTAGGGAAATCCAGTTTACCTTAGTAGAAGGGTTAATAAATATTGAATGGTTTATTGTATTATCATTTTGCTACTAAATATGAGGAACAATCAAAGAATGGAACGAAATTGATTTCGCTGAATAATTTAACAGGGTTTTTTTGGGGGGTGGCTGACGAGTGTTGAAATGTAAAGTAAAAATTCCAGGTGAAAGTAGAAACGGACGGAGGGAGCTGAAGCAGTTTAATATTTAATGATGAGATTCAGTTTGAAGTCTGTGGTAGGTTTACAAGGGAATAGTTAAAGGGAGTTGAGAGCATGTTGGAAGATGGGAGATTGTGTTGTGTGTAAAAAAAGGATGATTGAGTTTGATTTTCTATGCAGCATCTCAATCAAAACGAACAAGAATGGCATTCGGCGCGTCTCTATTCAATTACAGAATGGAATTGGAAAGGAGAGTTGTTACTCTACCACAGTTGTCGAAATTTAAGACTAATTTAACATCCGTCCGGAGTTTATAAAAGATAGACAGAGAACTGTGTGTAGTAAGGAGAGCGAGAGAGAGGAAGAGAAATTGAACAAATGTAGCCGAATTGAGGTGAAGTGAAGGAAGGCAACTAAAGGGAAGGTTGATGATCAGTCGAGTCCGCAAACCGCAAATTTCATTTTCTTTCTACCCTCCAGTTGCAGCAGTACAACAGCGTACAATCATTCCTCATCAAGAACATCCTTTCTGAAATGTTGGCTGTTGGCTTATCTTCCTCTCTCTCTTCTTTTCTATTCTATTGCCCACAATTTATTATATCCGTGTGTGTACATACAACCAGCTTAATATTATGTAGCTTTCATGAACTCTCCGTCCATGTCTGCAAATCCATGTTATTTATACTTTGTACGTAATTCCAACAACAGTTTTCTTTTTTTTTCATAAAAGAAAATAATACACTGTCTTTCTGTCTGAATCTGTACAATAATATTCTGTATGATATCTCTACATTTGTTAACAAGTTTAATCTTGAAATCCTAACATCTGAGGGGATTAATCATAATTAATAATTATATTTATACAATTCATTTATTTTTTATGCTCTCATTCCCTTTTTTAAAATGCAATGGAAACCTACACTTTAGACGGGCAAGTAAGGAGTTGAAAAAATTACATACTGTACAAAAATTCTATTAATCATATAAAACTCTTTTGTGTACAACAACAACTGCTAATTATTCCAGTAAGGTGGACTAATCGTGTGACTGAGAATTACCCAACTAACTCAACTCTACAATTAACAGTACAAATTAAAAAATTGTGTTGATAAGGTTCAGAACGTTTTCATACATGTTCCCACATGTATGCACTCCCAATCACTCCACTCGACACCACAGAGTCCTTGTTGGACAGGGAATAAAGTTTTCTCCTTTCAGAACGTAGAAAATTATAGAGGTGTTGAAATTGTTCTAGGAAAAAATTGGCAGGTTCAATTATATTACGTGATAAATTCTACCTTGTTATTATTTTAAACTAATTCCTATGTCCAAACTCCAAGTTTTCCCCCCTCTTATAAAAATGAATTGTTTCTTTTTCTTCCATCACTGTTCTATATTATACCTCTTAAGCTCGGAGCAATTAAAATTGCAAATTAGTTTACGCGTTCAAATATCAGATCGAGAAAGGGAAAAAGAGGAGGAATATGTGGTCAAAGTTACGTTCATTTTATGAAAGGAGATTTTTATACTTATATGTAGCTTTGAGGCTGTACTGTGCAGCTAAAATTATCCAAGTATACGCATATAAATCAGTTGCATGCACAGGAAAGCGTCGTCATATTTCTGCATGAGTGAGCTGTCAAATTAGTAGGTTGGTTCGGACTTTATCTGTGTTCAGGTTCAGGTTTGTATTTTTTGAGACTGAGCTCTTCTTTTTCATGAAGAGAACAAAAAAATGTGGAGTACACAAAAAAATGTAGGTATTTCTATATTATTTCATTGACTTTAGTGTTGAAAGACTGCAGTGTTGAAGTATCTGTACAAGATTGTCTGAAAAAATTACAGGGTAGCATAAAGACTATCGTATGAGTGAAAAAAAAGAACAAAACTATACAAACTACAGAAAAAAGAATAAAAATTTGCGTGTAGATTATTTGCTTATATATGTATGTGAGTGTGGTTGACTGGTGAAGAGAGAGATAAGTGGGGGGAAGTGGGAAACAACGAGTGGATTATGAGAGATATGAGGAAAGATAAAGCGGTGTATATTTAACAGTCAAGTTCCTCCCACCTTGTCGTCTTAGAACACATTGAGTAATAATTTTCCAGCCACATAGCGTACCATTATGTGGAGAGCTCCAGTCGTTAATCGCACCTCCTTTTCACTTGAGCTCTTCCATGCTCCTTGCTCAAAAATCCATGTGAATTCAAGAGCGCGTGAACGACATGATCAACTACTTGATAGAGTCATTGGTGTGTCTTCAAGTTTACTCAACTTTTTCCCTTTCCTCTTCTTCTTCTTCTCTCTCTCACTCTCTCTCTTTCTCTTGACTGGGAAGCTCAAAAGTAGGTGTATGCTGATTTTGAATGAATATTTGGAGTTTTGAAATGACTTGTGTGTACATCATACAATATTTTTTCTTAGTCAATATGTACGTGATGAACTCCTTATAGAAATACACACGCCAGCTAAGCTCTCGTGCATGGCTAAGAAAAGTGAGGAACGTGGAAAAAAGTATCCGCCGTTCTCTCTCTTTCTCTCCCTCTCTCGCTCTCCGAAATCATATTTAGATTCCGTATTCACGCTCAGCCTGTTTTTTTAAAAAGATCCGTTCCCGTTCAGGAAGAGTAGTGTGAGTATGAATTTGTGAGAACGAGGAGCGAAAAAATATATTCGGCGGAACGTCTGGAGACAGAGAAAGAGAAAGAGAGTATGGATGGAAAGCAAAAAAAAAGGAGCTCAGAGCTTAGTCAAATCGTTTTATACCTACAGTAGGAAATAAGAATAAAGTAAAACCGTTTTTGGTTTAGTATTTGTACATACATGCTGATAGTGTGTGAGTGTGTGTGTGGGATATTGAGCGATGACGGGGACTCGACACGGCACATAAGGGAAAGAACCAGGGAAAAAAAAAGAGTCCTCGTGAATTCCATGAATAAGTAACGAGACATTTTCTCATCATTCCCCATCTTGATGTATAGTCATATCCATGAAATCGAACATACCGCCGACTCAAGAGTGAATAGACCCATAGAATGTGGAAAAAAGAGACAAATTTGATGGTAGTAAAATGCCAGGATAAAATCTTGGGATTTTAAATTGCCTTTGCTGGTATAGAACAGACGAGGAGAAAGAGAGGGAGAGAGAGAGAGACAGCGGCTTTTTTAGTCGAATCTTTGCTATCTCTTTATAGCCTGTTGATTTCTTTCATTTTGCATGGAATCTGATATTGAAATTAGTTCATCATGTTATGTTTCCACGTAGTGATTATTGGATTAACTGTACAGTGTACACGTACACTATATTTTAAATCCTCTTTCGAATCGTTTCCGATTTCTGATTTGTTCCCTTTTGTCGTTTGTTAAAACTCAAATATACTGCGCTCAAATGGAAATCTAGTGCATCTCGATAATAAATTTGGTGGGGGGAATTTGTGATTATTATTGGATAATTGGCATCGTTCATGCTCTCAAAAAGAGGTTATTATGTAAAGATTACAAGACAAAAATCTGTAACTCACAGGATAAAGACTTGTACGTTGTGGGACTGGAGATAAAAATCCAGAGGAGGGCACATGATCCATCCATTTAAATGTATACACACTCAAAAGATGTATATGACAATCACACACAGTATCGATGAAATATCATGCTGAGCGTTGACCAAATCTAGACCGTAAATCGTGTCATTGTCTTCAAATCAATTCTGTGGTATGTAGGCAAGTCATGGTATGTTGTTTTTTTTGGATATTCAAAAGAAAGTAGGTTGTCCGAGTAACTGGTTACTACTACTCTTCTTCGTCTACACTACAACGACAAGTGCCATGCCATATAATAAAATGGTATCTAGTACGCGTAACTTTGTAAAGTAATGTAGTAATAAAACGAGGAAATCCAAACGAGGAACATTATGCAGTAGGGAGCGGGAAGAAATACATATTTATCTCCGTTGCAATCCTCAAAATCTCTCTTTCTCTCTCTCTCTCTGTAATGTACAACAAAACAACGTATTTCTTCATTTTGGGTACAAAACCAGCATGTGTAATAATTTTGGTACGGTGAAATAATGTCCATTGTGTATGTGTAGAGAAGAAAAAAAATTCTTTATTCAATTACAAACTGGGAGCACGAATGATATGAAAGACCTGTAACTTGTACCCAACAACTTGCTAGAGATCACGACTGACGACCAACGACCAACTTGAGATAAAATTCTCAATGTGTTTGTGTCTGTGTGTGTGTAAATAAAGTATATATATTTATGTCTGTGTGTGGATTGTACAGTTTATATAATCGCTACATATAGATGTATATGTATACTGAGCACAAAGAACAAAAGATATTGAGGAACAATCAAGCGGATGACATTAAATTCGTGTACGCCGTGACATGTTCTTCAAAGAAATCCTCTGTATTTTTCTCTCGAAACATTTCCTCGTACTTTTTGGGAGTCACTGAAACAACAGCAGCAAGCAGCTGTATCTTTTCGCCCTTCTCCGAAGAAACTGTGCTTTACTTGGGTCAAAACATGACGCCGAATTCATTGAAACAATAATTAATATTTCATTTTTTTTAATCTTTCATTGCGAACTTTCCTTATTTGTACTCGTCAAAATATACATTTCGTGCATGCACTTTTTACAAGCCGAGGATAAATTTATATGAAAATATTGTGGATTTCAACTTGTCGTTCGAATGAGGAAATAATGAAAATTTTCGAAATGTAATAATATAAATTCGGAGGGAATAAAATTAAAACAGAGCTGGACAGTCAGTACAAAGTTTGTTTAGAATATCTGTTGGACCAAGTGGAGAGGGAGAGAGAGAGATTTGGGAAGCTGCAAGTGATTTTTGAAGATGGTGATGACAGTAAAAGGGAGAGGGAAACAAATCATAAATTTTGCATAAATAAATGAAATTCAAGAGTATTTCTTGTCTAACTTGTAAAATATTACAGTTTTACAGTCGACAGCTCCGTATCTCCGTGAAAATGAATCTAGTGCGTATGTTTTTTAGTTGAACGTTCTCCATGTTGAGACTCGGAGTTTTCCTTCCCTTTATCTCTCTCTCTCTCTCTCTCTGTCTCTGTGGAAGAGGAAATGACAAAAACTTTGTCATTTGTCTCATCTCTCATGACTTGACTCCCTCTCGGTTCCTAAAAGATTCAATCCCTGAAAGTATGCATAGAGATGCGAAGATAAAATATCGGTGTGAGTTCCTATGCATGCAGATATGAATTCTCCTCATGCATGTACATAATATGATAATACACTCTCTTCCTCTCGCTTGTCTTTTGCATACAGTTATACTGGGAAAGATAGAATAGGGCAGATGAAAAAGGAATAACGGTACAAAAACACACACATACGTACACAAGTATTGTTGTAAAATGTATCCAAAACAACCTGCCCCACAAGTTAAAGTTTAAATCAACGAAAGGAAAATAAAATAGTGGAGCCTGAATTTGACACAGCGTATGTATATGTGCATATGTGCTGCTGGATCTCTCTTGGTTATTTAGGGCTAGTGGTTCGTGAAAAACTTTTTCCGTACTCCCTTTTTTGTTCCAATCTCATATTATACGATACCTATATTATATAGGCTATATATATTATACTTCTGGAGAGATTCTCTCGTTCTCTTTTCTATCACAAATCAAACGATATGCACCCTTGTTCTCCATACATGAATACATACAGAGGAAAAGACGTGCAACTTGCACAATATACAGCGTTACTTGGCTCGAGAATATGTACTCTTTTGAATATTGTTGTTGTTGGGTTCACTGGTCCGATTTGGAATTCGGAGAGGAGAGGAGTGGAGTAAAATGGGAGATGAACGAATAAATGCACGGTCAATAGGCAATTGAGCAATGGTCACTCACTCGACTTCAATCTCATCGACATTCACACCACCGTAAAAAACCTATTTTCATGAAGAATCGCTCCAACTCTCCATCAAGTTTTGGTCCTTGGCTTCTGTCTCTCTCTCTCTCTCTCTCTCTCTCACACACACACTCAACTTGAGTTGAGCAGTTCGTTCTCATATCTATATAGTAATTTTAATGGAACTATCTTTCCGTCTTCTGTTTTGGACGTCGTCCTTCAATGTTCAAGCTTTTTTTTAGGGAGAGTAACCCTTAGTTGAGAGATTTTACTATTGCTATTACTCTCTCACATTCATCCGCCAACTTTTCTTCCTATATCTATCTGTGTGTATGTGTGATGCGTGTGTGTGTGTATCCATGAAAAAAAAAACAGGAACTTATTGAATGCTCATGCGGAAGGAGGATAATACTAAAGGTCAATTCAATTCAATAGGTACAGCCGTTAATATAAATTTTATTTCATCCTTACATGATGGAAGGATGAACTCTTGCTTTTTGTTTCTTCTTCTTCTTTTCTCGTACATAACTCGTACATGTAATGGATTGGATGTAGGAGAATGAGAAACTGCTCGGGAGCTTTATTTAAGCACAAGTATATTTTGAGACTCAAAATAGTTTACGCTCACAAGAAACATCACTGACCTCTCCCTCACAGGAGAAACTGTAGTGAAAACAACCCCCATTCTCATTACATTACATTGC
Source organism: Gisinianus flammeolus (assembly GCA_034699125.1). Classification (NCBI taxonomy): domain Eukaryota; kingdom Metazoa; phylum Arthropoda; class Collembola; order Symphypleona; family Katiannidae; genus Gisinianus; species Gisinianus flammeolus. The sequence goes on along the minus strand of JAIUND010000102.1, from coordinate 54,997 downwards.
GTTGCGTTGTTTTGCCCGGGTGGCAGTTTCATTCTATACGAATACGATTTCCAGAACCCATTTAATACAAAGATTCTATCGACTTTTATTGTTCTGCCACCGTGCATTCATCCTGTACACACGAGCATTGAAGGCAAGTGAAATTGTACGCCCTCAACTGAACATAATAATAATACATGAATTTCCCACCCTATTCTGACTTGTTGTTTATCTCAAGGAATATCACATTATATTATATTCCAGAGGTTATTACAGTCTCATTATTATGACAGATTTATTATCACGAGGAAAAAGGGTTTCTCTCCCTCTCTCTCTCTCTCTCTGGGTTCAATTCTATCTGCAGGACCGTGGAGTATGGGAGAGCTTTATGATTAAGTTTTGGTTTTCGGTCTTCGGGTGTCCAAAGTTCATAGTTCCACCATCCTTCTGGAGCATAGATATAGATATTGTACACACGAGTACATTGTATCGTCCAACTCCAAACGGGCAGGAAATTAGTGAATTCTTCTTGAATCATTTCCCCTGTCTGTCTGTCTGTCTGTCTGTCTGTAATTGACTCGAGTTCCAAACAATCATCTTCTGTACAGATAAATGTCCTAATTTAATTTTAACGGATTATACAGATTGGCTGATTATTTTCTGTACTGATGACTGAGTTTTTATTCCTAATTAGACACTGGGATAAAAAAAAATTTATAGCGTTTCAATTCGTTATTAGAAAATCATGGTACAGTTTGTATAGTTTCTGTATTGAACCAGATACAAATGACTAAAAGTCAGGTAGGTACTTGAATTGTTCAAATATAATTATTACTGGAAGCGGACATTATTCATTTGAAGAGTCAGACAAAACCAAATTGTGGTGGAAGGAAAAAGTGAGTTGAGTGAGTTATAAAAATTGCGGGCGTAATGTAAGTTGCGAATCTTGTACAAGGGCACGAGCGAGGATTATGAGAGGGGAAAAGTTGGCCTGCAGGTACAAGGAATGCTCCAGAGATTTCATCATAGCGTCCAAGAATTACGTTGTTTGACTTATACTGGGAAGATTCCTCTCTCTCTGTGACTTGATTCGAGAGAGAGAGAGAGCGAGATCTTTTGGTCAGCTTGATAGTTTCTTGGGACGAGTCAGACAGAGAACGAGATGTTCTACCTACACATTGGAATGATTGAATGAATGAATTGAATGTGGATGTGATCCAGTCTGTTCATCATCAATACGTCTCTATTATCTATAGCATGTAGAAAAGATAAAGATGGGAAAGTGACGCCTATGGAAAATCGTACATCATCTCCATTAGATATGGGAAACTGCACAGTATAGTGTGTCTCTACATCTACATCCAATCTCTAACGTTTACATTATTAGTTTAGTTCATGTCCATCTTAATGGACGGTTTTCCTTGCTGACTAAATAGAAAAAGGTTGACCACTCACAACAATGCCGTGGGCCACTGTGCATTATTGATTTAGTGACCACACAACTTTTGGCTTTGGATTTAATTTGTGTTGCTCCTCTTCGTCTCCTTTTACTTCTTTGCCTTTAGCTCCAGTCTGAGTTAGTTATTGACCACATGTTTAGTCTCTTTAGTCTTCGTCTTCTATTATTTTGTACAGTTTCAAATTTTACTTTAGTTTTCCATACCTACAGTAATGCAGACTGTGGTTTTGGCTGAACGAGAAAAAAACTTCATTTCAGTTGTCGAAAAATATGAAAAAAGGAAATTGTTGTAAAACGAGGGAAATCATAAGTTGAATTTAAAATTAAATGGAAAATAAAAGTTTGGCCTTTAAAGTTTAAAATGTATATGATGAAATAAATTAAACGTTTCAGAGAGTGTGTGTGATTGTATTCACCAAGGTGTGCTACGAGGGCGACAAAAACACTCTTTTTCTTAAATAACAGGAAATTTCGTATAATAATTCAATTTCTAGGTGCTAGGAGAAGGAGCTCGAGCTTTTTCTTTATTATCTTGATCGAGATAAGCGGCTGAATTTATGTACGTACCCACTCATTGTGTGTACAAAAGCCCATAGAAAATGGTGCTTTCCCCCCCTATGTATAAAATATTCCTTGAGCTTTTTGAACCTCCACCTTTGTCTGTATATCTATATCTGTATGATGGGCATTTTATTCTCCTATTCCTATTGTTAAAGTTAAATGTGAAGAGGAATATGTACGGAGTATACGAACGATTGTATTTTTATGTGGAAATAATTGTGGTTATTGTGGCCGGAGAAGTGTCAGGGAGGTTTCGGATTTGACAACATTAACTTGCCACGGTATTTCATGACCATTATCTTGAAAAAGTTGAGAGTTGGCAGTGTGTAAACGGGACAGGGTGAAGTGAGTGAGTTTGAAGAGCTCAATTTAATTGGATGTAATGGTAACTTTAGTGGAGGGAATACAAGTGTACAGAAATAACAATAGGGAAGGTGTACACTTTGTGTGTACATACATATACTTGAGCATGTGATGAGTTAAAGAGAGCTCCGTGTGTACGCCGTAATACGTGTTGATGTGTAAAACATTTACAATCTAACTGCTTTTAATTAAAAGAAATGAACTGGCGCATCTTTTACGGACACTGATAATATCTCTGTTCCCGTAATAACATAAAGAGAAGTTGAGATCATATTGTGCCTAAATTGCCTGGAGAAAAAGGGTTGGATATTTACAAAACTACCAACTGGTATGGCAGAGGCTATACTGTGGAATACATACAGAGAGGATATAGAATAGAGAAAAAAAATGTGTATTCTATACCTTTTTTATTCCCATTTCCCTTTCTATTTCTATTTCCACAACTCGTACATCTTTTACATTGTTACTGTCTACTGTGTTTTCTAGGAAATATTACATGTATTTCCTGGCGCTCTCTCTCTCTCTCTTTCCGACTTTTCGTAACATGGATTTTTCGGCTCTTTGATTAGTCTAACAACTTACACATCACGAAATTCTGTTCAAAGTCTCATGTTATAAGACTCGAGAGTTTTCCTTGGGAGATTGGCCACGTTAATTAGTGTTCTGCCTCAAGTCAATTCCAATGAAATGAAAAACTCTATTTGCTGAGTTTTGAGAGCTTACAGAAAAAACGGGAAGACATCATAAAACAAAACAATTTTTTTTTCTGTACTCAGTAGTACTTAGAAGTGAAACTGAGACTGAGAAAAAAGGGAAAAGTCCATGCTTAATAATAAATAATACGACGTTAAAAGTTGGGATTTCTTATACGTCTGTTGTCTTGAGGATTGAGAAGGGAAACTGGGGAAAAAAGAATGGAATGGAATTGAAGTGAAGATATCTTTATTTTTAGATAGAGCCGTTGATTCTGTTCCAATTTGATCATGGGTTGAGTAGTTTGTGCAGACATTGGGAATTCTATTCTGTATTTGACCAAGTTGTTTAGGAATATCTGTAGTGAGTGGCTGAGTGGGTAGTGGGTAGCCTCTCTTCTGTATACCAGCTATATGACATTGTATTTTCCTGGGCTACCTAATGTAATTGACTGAAACAGTTCTTGGTGATATTGATCGGGCCAAGTTTTATGACTGGGTCAACCTGATTTGTTCAATTTGGACGAAGCGATTTTGGGGAGATTTATATGTTCTCTGCTTGCAACATTTTATTTCTCGCCTTCTATTCCCCACTATTGCCTTTATATCACACTCGACCACGGCCAGGCTTTCCCTTCGAGAGAGAGAGAGAGAGAGAGAGGAGTTGAGTGTATCAAAACTTCCATGGCTAGTAAAAGACATAAATACACATTATGTACGGGTTAGGTAGCAGAAAAATTGACGGAGTTATTACAACCTGAGTTTATGATTTTGGATTAGTTAGATGCTTTGAACGTGTTTTCCCTTCTCCCTGCCCTACGTGTCTCTTTACTTTACTCACTTTCTCATGGTGAAGGACGACTATACGGCGGGCAGTGTGACTGAAATCCGATGAAATCGAAATCAAACCGATGGCAATTTATTACTTTGTCCTTTCTTCATTCCCAGTTTAGTCACTGTAGTTTCACTATAGCTACTAGAGAAAACACAATTAATTGGTTTTACCACCAACATTATTATGATTTCTTTTCAAATGAAAACAATCCCTTTTCCTTTTTATCCTCGTGCATTAATAAAATTGTTTGACGGCAACTTTGTTTCGATTTATTACTCATATCTTTGATGCCTTTCTGTACTTGAGTGGCTAATTTGCTCTGGGGTGAGATTGTATCCGTACAGGAATTTAGATTTCGGATTCAAAACTGAAACGGACACGCTTTCTCTGGATACATTTTATAATAGATTTTACAAGATGAGTTTTGTTGTAATTGGACATTGGACATTGTCTATTGTTTGTCCGTTTGTTCTCTATTTTGTGGAGATTTCATCGAATCCTTTCATTCCATGGAATTGGCTGACTTTTGATTATCCTTTACCAATGTCTTTTGTGTCAAACGTGAAATAGTATTCCTTTCTATTTCCATTTCACTATCTACTATTACAATTTGGACTTTGTCATCTCGTCTTGGGTCTTTTATTGTTGGTACTTATTGGACCCAGAGGAACACGAAAGAATTTCATCAGAGGAGCTCGGTGGAAAGTGAGAATGAAATGAATTAAGCAAGTTAGCCATGCGAAAATGGTGTTAGAATGAATTGAGAAGGTTGTCTCAACAGTGTATGTGAGTGTGTGTCGTTCAGTTGGTACCCTTCTTTGTAGTGCATAGGAATGGGACGAGTAATAATAGAAATGAGAGGGAACGTGTCATAATAATTCTATGAGCTACAGATCGAATAGAACATGGAACAAAAATACCGGGGATATCCGTAGAGATGGAACAAGGCAAGTTTTATTGTGAGTGAGTGAGTGAGAAAGAGAAGGTTTCACACAGTCAAGTGGGTGGATGTATGAGTGTGAGTGTGTGGTGGTTTGAAGAGTTTGAAGAATGTCTATGTGCAAATAAGGAAGGCATTTGGTTTCATTATTGGGAAGGAGAGAAAGAGAAAGGGATGCAGAGGGAGAGAGAGAGAGAGAGAGAGAGAGAGAGAGGGACGGTGAAGATCAAGAAGAAAGAGAGAGAGAGGAATCTAAAGGATTATAAAGTGGCATTCGTGGAACCATCTCACGTTCACCCTAGATCGTCGTATTCATTGATATGCTTGGATATGCCAGCTTGTAATAAGCACCGTAAATCCATGAGAATCCTGTGATTCTCCCGTGTAATTTGGCCAAGGAGTTGGCACTTTCTTGTCGCAAGCAAAGACGACCGACTTGAAGAAGGTCTTCTCTCATCGTTTGGTATTCACACTGGCGTCCTTCCCTTTCCCTCGTCTGCTCCCTTCTCCTTTCCACTATTTTCCCTCATGTTCTTTCCTCTCTCTCTCTTTTTTTTCCCCTCTCTCTGCACTCTTGTCTTTTCTCCGTTGTCCTTGTCTTTTCTCATCGTCCTTTCAAACTACTCCACCGCACACCATCGTGGCTTGAACTTGCCATCACCATCACTACCAGGTTTTTTGTTGTCTAAGCTCTCTCTCTCTCTCTCTCTCTCTCTCTCTCTCTCTCTCTCTCTCTCTCTCTCTCTCACTGTATGACTCGTGAATAACAAAGTACAAACTACGGACTGTACACAGATTTATTTCCCTTTGACGTATATATTTTGTATCCTTTAATATTCTTTTCTTGGAATTATCATGTTTTTCAAGTTTTCTCAGGACAGTCTGAAAAAGATTAAGTTTCATGCTGCAGTGACAACTGTAACGATGTATTTCGTGTTCCTTCCACCACATGCACAAAATAGAACAACGGAACAACCACTAAAAGAGCCTTCAAGTTCAACCATAAACTTGTATGGATGTCGTTAGTATCTTTGTCTCTCTGTGTGTGTGTATGTGTAGGTATGTACTGGGGAGGATTTGCAAATTGCAGTAGTCGGAGTCCTCGTAGAGACTTCATTAGAAAAACAAGGAGCATGTTGCACAATAAGACTGAAAATAGTGTGTATAGAATGTGAGGGGAAGACCGATATTTTAGTCATGCATTGCTCATTTATCTACGCATGCATAACAATGGGCAGTGTATGGAGGAGATGGAGAACGGAAAGCATTGGAGATTCTTAATGCTCGGAAAGTACACGAGATTGCAGTCATCTTTTTTTTTTGTTCAACTTGTTTGGTATTCTTCCTATTGAATCATCTACACGTTCGATTCTTTACGAGGTGCCGAAGTGTGACTTTGCCACTCTCACGTCTCATCTTCCAACTCAGTCGAATACAGAGTAGGTAAGCAGGAAAATAGAGCTCAATGGATGGACATGGAAAAACTAAGGGACGTGTTCCTCTCCTCTCTCTCTCTCTCTCTCTTTCTCTCTTTCGTCGAGTTGTACTCTTGTGTAACTTACTACTACGACAATGACGACTACTTAAAACTCTAACTCTAACTCCTCTCCATGGCTAAACGGTGCACAAAATACGTAATATTCGTCCTTCCGTTCTTCTTCTTCTTCTTTTGCTATCGTCCATACCGTTGGTTTTTTGGGGGTTTTTTACTTTGACTTTCTTGATTCTCGATGGTCCCTCCTTCGACGAGTCATGTTCAGAACGTAAACGTAAAAACGTCCGGCTCTCTCTATTTCTCTCTCTATATTTTTTCTTTTTTTCCCTTTTCCGTCGTCCATGTCACGTTGATCTTGTTAAATACCTGTAGATAGCTCAAATCTGAAATTAAATGTAATTTCCAGTAGATGTGTGTAGTTTCCTTTTGTACAACACTTTGAAGCTTGTACTCGATGTAAAAAATAAAAGGTTCACCACAAAACATGTAGAAACAAGATAAAAAAATACAGTGTATACTTTTCCCCAGTGTTCTCTACATTCTACATAAATACTTAAATTAAAGTCCACCGAGTTTTTTGTCCTTTTGGTACATCATGTCTCTGCAAAAGAGAATAATGAAACTGATGAACCATGAAGTCATGAAATGACTAACTGGTGGAGGTTGGAAATTGGAAACAAACTAAAAAAAACTAAAAATTCTGTACAGTTTTAAATTTGGATTTGGAGGATGAGCAATGGCAATAATGGTCAGTGTGCTCACAGATAGTCCGTGTATTCTTGTATTTTACAGTATTTCTACAATGGTTTTTCATGCAATAAAATGTGTGTAATAGATTTATGATGGATCGTGTTTATTGGTTATTGTTAGTCGATGTCCAGCATTGTCTCACAAATTCTCAACGAACAATGAACATTGAGATTTGAGATTGTAAAAGGAAGGAAGTGACATTTCAATACTTTACTTTTGCCGTTCTGCTCTCTGGTTGTTTCATTTTTTTTTTCTTCGTCTATTTTGAGTAGACAAAAAAAAACGTTGTGTGTATGTTTGAGTAGTACGTGGTTGGTGGATGAGATTAAATTTTTTCTCTTTTTTTTTTGAGGGAAAGCTAAAAAACTATTGGAAGGAGATTGCCGGGCAGGGCGTTTTTGCGATATTGCGAAATGGAGGTAGGTACTAGTGTTGGCTGCGTATGTGATCTGGTTGTGAGACAATGAGGATGTATTTTGTACTAGAGCTGCTTAGCATGCGCCGAGAAAATTTTGCCAGCCGTCACGGCCTGGCTTCCGGTAGCAGCGAGCCAATAAGGATGAGCTTGGGTTTGGAAAGCGGGTTTACTGAGTGACGTTCACCAGCTCTCTTTCTCTCTCTCTCTACCTCTCTCTCTCTCTCTCTCTCTGACTGCATGCGTGCACAAGGACTATAGTCTACCCAGAATAAGAAAACACATAGCCATCCCGATGGTGAGTTCACCTACACACACACAATACACACAGGGAGAAAGTGTCCCATACACTTGTTCGTTGTTCCTTTTTCCCTCACAAAGCAGACACATTCCCATTCCTCTCAGACTGTTTTCCTTACTAATAATCGGCAATCGACGTTCCAAGTGACTTATCGTGCGCCTGTTTCAACTACCAGTTTTTCCCACCACTCCACACTTGTCCCGAAGAAGAAGAAGGGAAAAAACTCCTGTTGTATTCTCTTCCTCCTTTCAACTGTCTATACTGTCTACACAAACACGAGCACACACGCTCACACACACACACACATATCTTGAGTGTGAGTCTCTCTCTTTCTTCCTATTGACATTCTTTGCCGGTCTCCGGGCGGATTTTGTGGTGCATCCCAAAGTGACCAAGACTTAACCCCAGACAAAAAAAAAGTCTGTAAGGTTCTCTCGAGACTCAAGTAAACAACCAAAGTTTACTTCATCAAACAAATATATATCTTGGACACACTCGTACTTGGACGTTGTTTCTAGTCATAGTTTAGTGGCGATAAGGCTTTTTTCTTCAAGTGTCTAGCCCCCAGCCCTAGTGTGGAATACTCAGGTAGTCCCAGTTCCTAATTTTTTTTCCACAACTATATATATCTAACAACTATTTATTTTTATTATCAACATTCAAATTATGAGAAAAAAAAGTAAATTTTATATAAAAAAAAAGCTGGAATTTTTTTGTCCCGTATACTAAAGAAAGATCTACAGGATTACATTTTGATTACATTCGTGAAATCCTTCTTGACTTGAAAAAAACTCTTGTAGTAAAATGGCCCAGAGAAAATCCGATCAAATAATAGTTACGAGACTTTTAGGAGAGAGAGGGAGAGAGAGAAATAATTAATGAGAGATTATCCGTGTAAGTATAGTAATAAAGGGAAGGTTGAGGGACAGTTTCAATCAATCTTTATTTTTTCGTACCTTTTCTCTATAGTCTTTATGAAGATTGTTTGCTCGTTTGGTAAAATAATTTAACTTAAATTAATATAATTATAAAGACTTGGATCTTCTTGTATTTTTCCTGAGTTATTTCATGTGTGTGTGTGTATGTGTTTGAGCGGATGGGGAGAAAAAGTAGGAAAGTAAAGCAAAAATTGCATTGGCATGGGCATCAAGTCATGTCGTAAATCTCGAATAGATTAGAGTAGACTTTGCTCCAAATATTTGAGTGTGTGTATGTGCGAGTTTCTGGTTTAGAGTTAGCAGGTTGTAAGGTAATTGAGCATTGCTGTAAAATGCGATAAAAATTCAAGAGGAATTCAAGTAATTGTTTTAAATTCTCACTGGAGGCTTTTGTTCTAACCCGGAACGTGTAATTACAATGCAGGGGTCGTCGCTGACAGTGTGTACTTACGGTCACGAGTTACGAACTACTACGTAAGTACACATTGTTAGTAAGGCCTCTCTCTCTCTGTCTCTTTTCCTGTGTTTTTTCTCTATCTTTGCTCATCGTTTCGTTTCACATTCACAGGAGCTAGTCATGTAGCAAAGAGTGAATTAAATTGTAGTTTTATATGTACGAATAGATTTATATGTGTGGGGAGGTTGTATAAATAGGATATGTAACTATCGTACAAGTATGAATGATTTGAGACCTTGCAGTGTTTGATTCGTTTGTCTCAGTTCTTTATTGTATTGTATTGTATTGTCTTTGAGCATGTGTCTTCTTTTGATAAACTACGCTGTATAGACGGACGTAGATTCTTTGGACAGGAGGTAAATAGTTGAGTTTCTCCTATACAGATAGTAAGGGAGGCCGTCGTCAGTCCTCATTCTCGTTGACTATATAGACACATTTATTTGAAAACGGCGTGATTAAGTAGAGCAATTGCGATGCGATGATGCGATTAAACTTTTGACCAATTTAAGGGACAGAACCTCTGTAATTTTCAATGGTCCACTTGGCATCTCATCATCCATTTCCCTATGTATATCGAGTATTTAATAGTTTTCCTATTGTACCATACAATGTAAGTATGTACATAGTTTTTGGTTTTGTTTCAATGTAGTCTCAACTCGAAATTATTATGGTGGTGTTACTTCCAAATCGTTTTTCTTTCTCTTCGTCATTTTCTTCTTGTTCTTCTTCTGGTGTTGCATGTTGTAGGGAACGTTTGTCCGCACATTTGTACTTTTGTCTGATTTGAATAAGTTTTCCATCGGCTAATATATGGTTTCTATGAGAGTTTCCCTTGCGATTAGTAGTTCTGGTAGTTAGTGTGTACTGCCTTTGGCTGTCACTTCAACGTGAGTAGGAAGGACTTATATGATTTCTCTCTCTCTCTCTCTCATTATTATTATGATGGTTAGTCTCCCCATTAAATTTTATGAACTTAGTTTCCAGACACCATTAAAACAATGTTTCATTTGTATGATTTAAATGTATCAGAGAGGAAAATCATATAAATATTTTTTCAATTATCACACTTGACTTGTGTAATTGAGCAAGATAAAAATCGGATTCTCTCTCTCTCTCCCTTGAATGGGCCATGTAACGTAACATGCTCAATATTAAATATCACCTTGAGATTTTTTCAAGTAAAGAAGGAGACACACGTTGAACCTATATGTAGTTGTTGTTAATGGGATCTAAACAAGTTACTCGGGAAATTGTAAACTACGATTTAAATATATACGTATATACTGATGGTGAATGTGGGTTGTGTGTGGTAAATGGTAGTTAGAACGCTGGCGGGGCCATGGGGGTCGGTGCCCGGATTGGGTGCAATGCTTCCCTATGGAGCCGTAGCAGCAATGGACTATGCAGTGGCTGCTGGCTCCTTTCACCCACGACAGTCACCTGTGAATCCAGCTTTCACTCACTCCTGGTATGTCCACATCCACACCACACACACACATACTTATAGTTGACTAACTACACACATTTAATATTTATCAAAAATCTCTCAAGACAATTAAATTTCAACTGTATATATAGTTAATAGTTACGCTGTACACTCTAAATCTAAATTGTTTAGTCATGCGTTTATCCTTATTGCTATCTTTATCGTTATCGGAAATCGGCTCGCTGCTCGCTCAATTGCTGCCGGCCTAGCTCCGTGTTACGTCCCCATTTTATACCAACCATGTAGTGATTTGTGTGTATTATTATTATTATCATGATTGAGTAGTGGTTGTCTATCTGAGTAGATTCTGCATATTTTATTATAATATGACTATCAAATACTTGTAATGTTTTTTTTCTTCCTCGTCATTTTCTTTCGTGTTCTACACTGAAGAATGCGTATAAAATAAACTGCTCGTCAAGTCGTCAAATTCTCAAGGAAAGATTTTTTAAAGAGCTCCATTTTGCTGACTAATCCTAATCAAGAGTTGGAAATTTGTTGAGAAATAATAACAAGGATGAGACCAAAAGAATCCACATGGATTTGAATGAATTGCTCCTCTCTCTCTCTCTCTCTCTCTCAATCCTCATCAATTTTTAATTACTTTTCCACCGCTGAGTCTCCAGCCGACTGTAATTTAAAAGAGAGATCTAATAAGGGTCACATACCTTTATCTTGAGTTTTTGCCTTTCTCTCTCTCTCTCTCTCTCTCTCCCTCTCTCTCTCTCTCTCTCTCTCTGTTTCTATCTCTGTCCCATGTGCCATTATGTAGACAGAGTGTAGGCAGTTGTAGTCGTCGGCAGAATAGTGAGTGTACCCGTATTGTATTATTTTAAATGTATTCATTATCTTGTTCTTATTCCTCTTGTACCATTTTTTTGGGAGAGAGAGAGAGAACGAGCGGACGCCCAAGTATAATTTATGCACGTAGGTTCAAATGAAAAATTATCGTCTAGGGAGTCGTAAGTCATATAAAAAAAGACCGACAATCTGATGGAATTGGGAATAGCAATGCTGACGTATTCTAATCTAGATTCTCTCTCTTGACTCCATTCAGATGTAGAATTCTTGCCGTTTTTAAAAAACACTGAAAGAGAAAGGCAGACAAAGCCTGAAGGAAATCCATCTTTTTCGCCTGTATACTACAATGTGATTATTTTCTTATAGAGACGTGTACAATGTTTGGTTTCATGTCATTTTCGAGATTGGTTTAATGTGTAAAAGGTTTAGAGAAAATCTTACACAAAGTGTAATAATACAGTTCCGACACTCGTCATGTCGAGGAGAGCAGGAGAGCGAGAGAGAGAGTCGGGCTTTGGGAGCTATAAATTAATATGTTCAAGTTTCCCCTGGTTCATTCAACAACTTTAGATTAAAGCCTGCCAACAGTTCCCACCCGAATGAATAACAAAATGGGCATATCTATCTCGTATGTAGTGAGTATACAAAGTACACGCAAGAGCAATATAGCATATTAGATATGTACAGCTCACGGTCACGTATATAAATTAATGCAGTGCCTTTTGTTTTCCATTGTTATCCACATAGACTGAAGTATTTTGTTGTATTTTTTGATAATTTCTGGGATTTTCTAAGATTAACAGGGGTAAGTTGATGTGGATAGAAAGATGAAATTGGTTCAGTCAATAACCAAGTAGCATAACATTTTTAAGAGTTGATTTATTTATTTGTGTAATTTATAGAGCTGCCCACGACTAATCAGACTTGTTGTTTGGTTAATGAAAATCAAGGTTTGTCATATTTACAATTGAAATGAATTGTCATAATATCACAAGCCATCATCGTAAGAAAGTTTTCATATAGGCTGCGTTTCACACGTTTTATTTACAGTTTATGATGTAACTATGTAATTCTTAATTCATTTCATCTGCAAATATTTCATGTACTGTACAAGTTACATTTGCCAGGAGGGATATATATATATATACGATATATATGCCAATTTCCCTTCTTGCCGTCACACCCTCCTCTTTCTCTCTCCATTTGCTTCTTCTACGGCACCATCTCTCATCACAAAGCCCAAGAAAAATCCAGCCAATTATCCATTTAACCCCAAGCACAAATAAATAGACAGCTTGTATGAAAAAAACTGCTTGCATAACATACAGAATATACAATAGAAAATGTAAAATGGAAACTTATCAGCCATCGTCACTTCAATCATCTCACTGATAGTCTTGACTTTGCTCAAGATAAGACCAAGAGTTAAAATTGCAAAAATTCCAAGCATTTTAATTTACCATTCAGAAGACCGTCAGTCCGTAGTCTGAATGTTATGTAAATTGTGAAATGTACACCCTTGTTTGTGTTTGTGTTTTTCTTAACAAGTTGTTTTTTATTCTGTGAAATAATGTGAATGAATATGTATATGATATGTATATGATATGTGTGCATGCTCGCGTCTCTCGGTAACTTTGAGAAGACGATGAATATTGGCATGAGAAAATCCTCAACTCAGTTAAAAAATTTGATCTTGATGTTATCTCAGAAATTTATAGCTTCAACTCACAACATTATTTATCAAGATAAATTATATCCGTTATTCTAAATACTAGTCTACAAAATTCTCTTCTTTTCTCTCTCTTTCCCTTCGTCTTCTTTGCCCGCACCTAATTTTTCTACAAAATCCTGTAATACTTTATGTACATTGTACACACATTATTTGATAGGAACAAAGTCAAAGGTTTGAACGAAATTCGATCATCCATACAGAAATTGCAGATGTTACCGTGCAGATTTTGTTTTTTTTTTTACATGAACAGATCATCCACAATTATTCCGTCATGTCAGATGAGGACTGATAATAGCAAAATATTTATTATACTATCAATATTGTAAAAATATACACATAAATTCCATTGTTGAATGCATTTCTCAAGGAGGGTTATTTTTTTGCATGAGGGTCGTTAATCATTTTATATGGTTCATGGCTCAGAATTCTCGAAAAATAACGCTCAACATTCAATGGGATAACTGTAATTTAATAGTTGGAATAGTTTATAGAGGCATACGAAACAAGTGTGTAATTTTCTACCGTTTAAAATTAGACACTGACGATTAATTCTTTTTTTTTTTTTTTTTTTTTTTTTTTTAAATGAAAAAAAACGATGAGTACTTTTTACTTTTTATACATTTAAGAGTTGGGCTTCAATCTCAAACATAATGAGAAAGAATTTTGTGAATCCTACAGAAAAATGACTTGATGTTTCACTTTCAATATGGATATCAATTAAATTTGAGAAGTGTGAAGGAAACGTCCGGCTCTCTATTCTGTGTTTACTCCTAATTGGATCCAGTGTGTGTTTATATTACTTATATGGACGTGTGTTACGTAACTGTATAAGAGTGTAACAACACAGTACACAGCCAGCACAAGTAAACATTTCCTTTGCATGTCATGCCATGAAGCAAATGTATACATATTAGTGGAGGATAAAACGATATGATCTATGGCCACTGATCAAGATTAGGATCAATAATATCATTGGGAGGCGGTAAGTAAGTAATACAAGTGTCTCGTTCACATAAACCATGGGAGGATAGTGATAGGTACTGGAGTAGAGTGAGAGAGAGAGAGAGTGACTCGCTAGCGATAATTTTGTTTTCACTTCCACGAGGCGAAACCCAAGAGATTCCGTTATTATCCTTGGAAATTGTGCAATTGTGAGGGAAGTGAAAAGACTGGAACGGAAGCTCATCTATCCATCCCAGTCCACTCGTGTACATGTACACAATGACATGTGTACAAATCCATGGTATCCAAATACCTCTCTCTCTCTTTCTCTCTTTCCTATTTCTATTCAGCAAACGGGCATTCTTTTTTTTTTGACCGTAGCCAAAAAAATCGGATTTCTATCCCAAAAAAAGGAAAGGGAAAAGCATACGGGGTTTTATATGTATGTAGTAGTGCCTTGTTCAACTTATGTTCTGTCAGTGGATTCGGTTCTTTGGTTCGGAGTTCTGGTAAAAGACTAACTCGCCTCTCATCACCACTGGGACTCGTCCAATTTGCAACAATGCGCTACACAACTTGAGAGCGCTCAACTCAATCAATAAGTAAAAGTAAAAAAAATGAGAGAGAGAGAGTAAATCTTTTATTATTTTATATATATGGACGGGATGAAAAATGCTACAAACCATAACTATAGTGACAGGAGGAGGATGCAGAAATACGTGTGTAGAAAATGTCATAAGTTCAAATAATAATTGTACATTGTGTGTGTACATAACATTACAGATTGTCCAACTCTTGGAGCTTGCAGTTTTCTTTTAGGGAACCAACAAAAAAAACTATTTCGTATGCAAAGAGGGCCAAGAATAAATAGATAGTTTGAAATATTATTTAGTAGTTTAGTCCTTGTTCGTGGAGGGTCATGTCATTCTCCTAGTGACTGTAAAGCAAACGGGTAGACATTTGAACAAGGGAAATGATAAAAAAAAATCTCTTTTCAAATACTGACGTGGACTTGGGCCTCCACAGAGTGGGACTTTGAAACAGCACAGACCAAAAAAAACTTGAGTGCGAGCGAGTACCGTCGCAAGACTGACTCAAGTCTAAGGTTAAAGTTGTGTGACGATATAGACGGCTGTTGTTATTAATGTGAAAATTATGTAAATGAGCATGTGGCGAGGAATCCCATTAAGAGTAAAAAAAGAGGTTTTGAGACGGGGTCAGTATGGAATTCGACACTCTTTTTCTCTGGCTCTGGCTCTCTCTCTCACTCTCGTTCTCTTTTCGAACCGACTCGGGCTTTTTAAAATTGATGATGCTGATGGAAGCGACTCACGCCTTCGTCCTGATCACTAGGGACTTGACACGTCCGCGAGATGAAAGCTGAGCCCGGCTTAGAAGTAAAGTAATGCAAGTAACGCTAAAAACTATGTATGCATTTGATATTTTGAACAAGTAAAGGCCAAAGAAAAACTGGCTGCCAGTGTACATGAGAGAGAGTGTGTGAGGGAAAAACTAATAACATACTCATACGTACTTGCTTACTTTTACCCAATGGAATGGATTGGAATCAACTGAAAGTGTTGGCTGTTTCTATTTCTGTGTACATTTCGAGTGTAGGAATTGGTCAGTCTCGCTTGTGTTGTTTTCTCCTCCTCTGTGTAGAGTATCCGCTTGGATTCTGTTCAATTCGTCATTTATTTATTAGAGAGGTACATTTTCCAATTCTTCTGATGTTATTTTGTACTCGAGATAAGTGTGTACATGGAGTGCTTGTGCTCAATTCCAGTCGGGATATTGTATGTATGTAAATGTGTGTTGAAAGTAAAGTTGGCCATCTATTTATTGGAACTGAATTTTTTTTCAGTCATTTGACTCCATCGGGATTCCAAGTAACACTTACTCGTCTTCTTTGAGTACGCTCTGTCTCTCTCTCTCTCTCTCTGTCTTACTTTCTTTTTAGCTGCTGATCCTTTAAAAAGAAAAAAAAGGAGAGGTTTACTTTCTAGTTTTGTGTTGTTTTCTCCTTCAATGTTTATTCAAAGGTCTGACTCTGAACGTAAGAGAAAAGATGGTCAATTTAGATGGTGAGCTGTGTAATATTTTTAAGTTGAAAATGCTCTAGGCATTTTCTCAAGTTACAATTGCATTGAAATTACATTGCTATCTTTAAGAGTTTTACTTTACTTTTTACGAAAGAATATTTTGAGCGTCATTGAGGTGTTTACTTTGAACCATCTCTGTGGTTGATTTCAACTAAGTATGCACTTTTTTTCTATTTATTCTTTTCAATTCAAAGAATTTCCTTTCTTGGTTCATTCTGATGAAATCTTAATTTCCAAGAGAGAAAAGTCATGAAATAATAAAAATGATGCTGACGATTGGGAAAGTGAATTTCACTTTCTGTATATTTCTCTCTATATATATTTCTTTATACGTGTTCTGTGTAAAAGTACAAAAAATACACATGGACTTTTCCTTTGTTGCGGAGTTTTTTGTGTGTGTGTGTCTTGGTCTCCGAGCTAAATCTCTAGAGTTATTTTATTTATGTGAGAACTAGTAGCAGTTTGAGTGGACATTTCATTTTCGGACCTGTCTAATCATCGTCTCCATCCCGTCCTTTTTCACTTTTATGGTCCCTCAGAGATTTTCACATTGTTTTGTTCGGTGGACTAGTCTCGAGTCTCTTGGGACTTGTTGCCTTTCACTTAAAGCTTTAACACCCCTGGTCAAGACACACACTGATCAGCATTGCCATTCCACTCCTGATTTACGAGACACTAATAACTATGGACACGTCTTGAAAATGGCCCATTGTAGCCTATCCCATTCCTATCTTCACTTTATTTAACCGTTTATTTCACTCGGGCTTCCCTGTTCCATTTCAGTCCAGGGAAAGAGAGAGAGAGAAAGTGGGAATATATTACATCACATGCTTTTGTGTCTATGGGTCCCTTTCAGTCCCTCGATTCCTCTGCGTTTTATCTCGCTTTCTCTCTTTCTCTCTCTCTCTCTCTCTGTCGTATCATTACATTCATATGGACGCACGTGTACTCATATATATGGGGAAATACTCCAACTGCCCACACACTCAGACTCGAGTGAGCATAATCGGAAATCTATTTCAATACATATGTCTACTTTTGCTACTCTCTTTATATGGTTCATAAATGAAACCGAGAATTCTCTCATATCATAAATGGCCTGACTTTTGGACTTTAGAATTGGTCAGTCTAAGTCGAAAGGGAAAATAAGCATATTACGAAAACTGGAAACATATGAAGCTCATTCGGATTTTATCACTCACTGTAAATGGTTCCAATGATACTCATACGGGTCATCATGATTCGTCTTATGCTCAGCAGTGACCACACTTGAAAATGCATGCATAGTTCATAATCGTTCATCTATTTAGTACTCATCATTTTTTGGTTTGAGCTTATCGACAGCGTGTAAATCATAAAAATTTGAACTATGGTGTTGAAATAATTTGCTTGTATTGTCTTGTGCTCCGCCTGTAATGCTTGTTTTATTTTATTCAAATGAAACAAATGCAGATGATAAAATATGAAAATTTATATATGAATTTCAGTATCCTTGAGCTAAGGAAAGAGAAATCAAGAGATGCAGCTCGCTCGCGTCGTGGTAAAGAAAATTATGAATTTTATGAATTGGCCAAAATGTTACCTCTACCGGCAGCCATTACCTCACAATTGGACAAGGCGTCCATCATCCGCCTCACAATTTCCTACCTCCGACTCAAGGACTTTTCAGCCCATGGTGATCCACCATGGGTCCGGGATAATCCTCCGCTAAATAAAAAGGGTGAGTTACTTTTCTTCCTTCCTTTTTTTTTGTTTGAATACTATATATACACACTTCTTATTATTTCTGCCTTCCTGCTCCACAACATTGTGTTTTCTTGGCCCTCCGCCTGTTTGAACTTCATATTTACTCCTCGACTAAGGCTTTTGTGTAAACTCCCCGAGAAAATCCCAATCAAAGTCATCAGGTTGGCAATCTCTGGGATTTGTGGGATCAACGTATGTATATGTTGAGATGTAGAGGAGGGGTTACGAAGGCAAACTCTCTCTCTCTCTCTCGCACAATGTGAATCTGTGGATGTATGATACCAAAAGTATTACCAGACAAAAACCCCCATCATAGACCGTGTAGAAGAGTATTCCCAGTGTGTGTCATATGACGATGGGACAAACCAGAAAGAACATGCTCATCTGGAACATTGACTAAATCCAAGAGCGAGAATCTTCAACCCCTTCTTCTACCCTTTTCACCCTTTAGTTATATAATATGTACATAGGTACATCCAGATTCCACATCCACACAGCTTCCAACTCATTCAACCTTGTACTAATGTTGAACTTTTGTGCGAGTGTATGTGTGTGTATATTGGAGTAATCCATACTTCTAGGCATGATACGTTTGTTTGTATTATTGATATTCATCATCCGAGAAAACCTTAACTCAATTTCGGGGTGAACCTCAACTTAACAAATTTCAATGGATTTTTTTTCCTCGGGTTTTCCTCACATTTTTCAAAAAATTGCACACACTTTCAACTGTTTTGAAAAGTAATTCTGGATGAAAATGAAAACGTCTAAAAAGAGTCTTTTTGAAAGACACATAACAGTGTGGACATGGATAAGTAGGGTGAAGGAAGGGACAACGAGAAGCAAACTTCAGAGACCGAGGGATGAGAGTTGTGACGCACACTTGTTAGCTCTTTCGTGGCTACCCGCAATCCTCACCATCAAACCATATACATTCATGTACGATATTAACAACATTTTATTCAAGAGTCGATTGTACCTACACCGTTGATTTCAAATCCTCTACTGTTCCTCCCTTTTTTTCTGGTTAGAATCAAACTCATTTACACAACTACTAAAGAGCTTAAATTGAGGCATTCAAAGCAACAAAGTAGAGGAAGTAATCAGCTGTGTGTGTTGTAATACACAAATTGTGATTTTTTTTCCTATAGAAAACATGGCATGGCAGGGGGGAAATTGTGACTTTATAGATAGTAAATGATTTCATTACGTTAAAGTTTTCAGATTCCCCACAAAACTAAATTCCAAGTGTGTACTCTCACTATATCAGTCCATTTGAATCTCTCTCTCGTCGATTTTATTTTTTTCCCTCTATTATGGTGATGATGTTGAATTTTTTTTCCGAGAACCATCGCTCCTTCCGCTTGTGCAAGTATGTCCACAATTTTCATGTGCTATCGGCCAGTGCAAACAGTGCAAAATGTAAATCTAATCAAACGTGCCACTTAGGAAAGCTCAAGTCTAATCCGATCCCATGTTCTCCGTGTGCCAAATAGAATTATGACGAACTTATTGTAAAGCAAACTCCCTCCTAATTTAGCTGAATTGGCTGAATCTTCAGTAGCTCTCCGCTTCCTCTCTTTCTCTCTCTCTCTTTCTCTATCTGTGTTTGTATATCCATGGGTTCAAATTGCATCTTGCGACAAATTCAAAACATATAAAGTTTCTCCTACATCATTCTCTTACAGTTTGGAGTATATGTAGAGACAATGAGTGTATATGTATCGTACTCATATCTTCACATAGATTTCCTCAAAACATTTCACGAGAGTGCTCCTCTGTCTCTGTATATGTTCGCTCTCAGTCTCTCAGAGGGTGTAGACGACTCACTGAAGGGGAGTTTTAGTTTCTATTTGTATTTTATAGTGAAAACTCCAAGTGAAACTCCATGTGTGTAGTGTAGTGAACATAGAATCAGAGAGAGAGAGAGAGGGAGAAAGTGTATAGAGATTCCAAAGATAGATTGAAATGAAATGGTTGAGTGTTGAATGTCCCTTACGTTTGGTGTCAATGAGTGAGAGAGAGAGAGTGTGTGTGTGTGTCTGTGTGTATACACGTCTGTTTTGACAAGGAAAGCTCGACTCAAATTCACACTTTAGTTCATCCTCGTCAATACATGTTGATTTTGATTGAGCTTCAAAGGAAAGTCAGCAAAATGCCGCAATACAATAGATTAGATTAGATCAACTCTCCCCTGTTTCTCTTTCTCTCTCTCTCTCTCTTTCTTCGTTTTCTTCCTTCTTACATTTCCCTTTGCTTGCAGTGTCAGTAGTTTTACTTTTTCCTCTTCTTTTTTTTACCAAAAACTCTAAGTAGCCACAGAATTTTTTTTCCTCTGTTTCCTGACATGACTGCTCACTCACACCTCATAGCTATGAAAAACTCCTCGGACTATCACTATATGAATAAAAAAAACACTATCAAAGGGGTCTGATTGATATAAAATGTAATGCAAGGGATATTTATCCAATATATATATACACGTATGTAGTCGAAAACAGAGTGTGGACGAGCATCAAAGATATCCCCGTCTACATTGGCTAGTGAGCAGTTAAAAAAAGAGAGGAGAAAGTCTACGGTACTTTCCTCTTCTTTTTATAAAGATTTTAATAATTCGTATCTTGCTGTGTGTGCGACTATCAAACCCATAAAATATAACACCAAAAAACTACAGACTTTTTTACAGTTACAATTTAATAATTTAAATGTTTCTTTTCTTTTCTTTGTGTTTCATCTCTCTATTTTGTTTTCGTTTCCTTTGGAATTTATAAAAGAAAAAAAATTTCAAGGGAAAAAAAAGAACCATTTGAAATTTCTTTAACTTATGGAAATAAGCTTGAGTGTATAAGAGAAGGAGTGAAGCTCTCTTGCTGATGGACAGAAATTCCATTAGAAGTACCACGTCTTTTACCTTTTGAAGTTGGAAATACTCAAGTATATTTACTTTTTTTAGTAATTTCTTGACTTTTTCTTCCTTTCCGTTTGCAACCAGCCTTCTGTAAGTTGGACTACTCACTCTGAGTGTGTGTGTGTATGTGTATAGTGAATAGGATCGGAAGGCAGATGTAAGTTTTTTTAACTTTGACTGTGTTGACGGTGGAAATCTATAGTTAGTTGTATATGGGTTGCATTGGGAAGGATAGAGGATGGATGGATACGTAAAGATAGTCTATCTACAGATATTGGAAATGTGTTATGTCTGTCAGCATTTTGGACTTTTGTGTATAGTGCTACTCGTGGATGTCCGTGCTTCTCTATGCTGTGTGTGTGTGGAGTGGGGATACATAGCATAGAAGCTGACTGAAGGGGAGAAAAAAAACGTCAGAAAGTTAATCGGTATTCAGCTGAAATTCGGTAGCTGTTGTTAGCAGTCGGAGGAGAAACGGGTGCAGTTCGTGATTCGAATGAACGAATAAGGACAGACAAACTACAAGTACACCAAAAGCACAGGGAACGGCTACGACTACGGGCAGACCCAACATAGATTTGGATTTCCTTTTTCGTCCTACCAACTCATCTTCTTCCTCTACGTCTTTCTTCCAATTTCACTCGCGCTCTTTCTTTTTTCTTCTTTCTTTCTTTTCCTTCCTTTCTCTTCTCTTTTTTTTCTTTCTCTCTCTCTCTCTCTCTATTTCTCTCTTCACTTACTTTCTGTGGCTGCCTTGACGAACACCGTCAAACCTACGGCTCAACAACACTCTCGATCAGTCTCTTAGCTCGTCTTCCAGTAGGAATATAGGAATCCGTGTGGACGCTCTCAGTGCTAATACACTGCCACCGCCACAACCGGAGAATGAAACTAGAACTTGGGGTATAGAAAGAAGTAGAAAATGTTCTCTCTTTCCTTAGGCTGGCGTTTTATATATATATACGAGGGAAAAGACGGGATAATAGCAGACAGATGGAGAAACATCAGCATCCAAACACTTTCACTTCCATAATATCGACTCGATAATCAATAAAAGAAAATTTCAAAAGCATTTTACCATTTGCAAACATCAGACTAGTCAAATCCGTTTTACAGCAAATGACAATGTCGTATTTGTTTTTAATCTCACTCCATTAAATTACTTTTTCGTCCGTTTTTCTCTCGAAATTTGAATGGATTTGAATTTTGTGATTGCTGTAAGACAAAAAATTTCCATTTGGAAAAGGGTTAGTTGTTTATTTTGGTTCGTGTAATTTGTATATCAACTTGCTCGATCAATGTCTCGATACCAGAAATGGGAGTTGTTTTTGTGAATCGCCCCATCTTTTTCAGTGGAGATAACTAAACTAAACGATGGGACTAGAAAGAAAATATATTATTCTGTTGGGAAGTTGTAAAAACATTTTTACAGCACACATGCAGACAGTTGGGCTGGAATCAAAAAAGCAAAACCGTTTTTGAGCCTCACTTTCATGCATATAATAATTAAATCAGAGTCTAATCGTTTTATTTTACAACCTTGTAGACCACGTCAAGTACGTATTAAACAAGTATAACCATCAAATATCGTATAAAACGTGTGTGCATGTACATATGGCACAACTTTTTTGGAGGAAGGATTATGATGATGACGCGCCGTATAAATAAAAAGTAATAGATCTCTGAACACATATTTTGCTTGTAGTTTTGTGGTTCTTGTTGGTCGTGTCAAGTTCACGATATGCAAGGCATTACCATTGAGAGAGAGAGAGAGAGAGAGCGAGTAGAGAATTTACAGTTATGTTATACTATACCCATTCTTGGGAGAGCGTAATTTGCTCAGGATGTTCACATATGATGGGATCATCATAGATCATTATATTTGTAAAAATAGGTTTCCAATGCAATGAGCATTAGTAGCTCATATACACGGATACAAGAGAGAGAGAGAGAGAAAGAAAGAAATAATAGCTATTATTTTATACATGATTTCATTCGTTCCACTTGCGCTTCAATACCTTTTTCTTGAGTCAATGCCTCTGTTGAGCCTCTGACAATTTGGGGCGAGAAATTTAGGGGGCAGCATAAAATACCAGCGGCATTTACATAATAACACAATTTTCTTGGATTACCCTGAATGTTTTCAGGAAGCTGCTACCAAATTTACAGCTCGGAAAATCTGTGCATATAGCTGTAAGTCGCCTTTGTATGTACGTATAGGGGGAAAAAATTTGCTTTGGCTCTGACTGGGAGAGGAAAAGGTACATTTCTAACTGCTTGTTGTGATATTTCGACTTGACTCACGACGAGAAATGCGAACAGTCTAATTATAACTGTTCCACTCCTGTTTTGTTGTTGTTCCGTGAAATCGTGGAGCAAATAAGGGAATAATTATATAGAACGCTCGTCTATCGTCTAGTCTATCTCCGATTCCCTTAAAAATCCTTGTTTTTCACATCGTTAGGTTAGACCATGATTATGATTTTTTTTTATACTGTTTGAATTTCGTAGTCAGATATTGGAAACTGTTGAATTTCCTACTGGATTCAAGACTTTCTTGTACGATGTTATTTACCATTCAATAGTAAGTCAAGTTCAGTCCACAATTTGAGAATAACGGGTTTCCCTGACTAGAAATGAACTGTTAATAATTGAATGATTCATTGCTTTACTTGGAATACGAGGATCCTCCATGAAAATTAACGTGTCAAAATGCATTAAAATCCCATATGTATATTGTTATTTATTTATGTGTATCGGTAGAGTGAAAGTGGGCCAATTTTTGTTAAATATTATGTGTACAAGAAAACTTACTCTACTAGTTTTCTTTAACAAAATTGTGTATATTTGCTTGGGAACTATTTGGAGAAAGACAAAATATACGAGATGTTGTTGTTGTTGAAGTGTTGAACAAAGTGGAAACTAGAGAGGGCGAGTGAGAGAAAGAGAGGGAGAAAGAGGAAGAGAGGCAACAGCAAAGGGAAAAAAGGCGATCAAAAAACTTTGCCCAGACTTTTCTCGTATGTTTTCTCGTGTCTGGGTTGACAACTTAATATCCGCCGTCGTAAAATAAGGCCGCACCAAGAGAGTCTTTTGATAAATTGGACGACACGAACACATTTATAAAACACTGATGAACTTGATTACACCGTTTTCATTTCTACTAATTTATGGCTTCCATGGCTTTTTCCTTTTACCATACCGTCAATGCCCCAAAACGACTACATACATATGCTGCAAACACCCTCGCTCAACATGTCTTCATGCCTGAATGTAGATACGCATACTACAACGCACAATCTTTCGAAAGGAACTGGGTACGAAACGAAGTACAAATTCAAGCATGTAGGTACATGGGGAAAAGAGGGGATGAAATGGGGCGACGGGCAATGAAAATATCTATCTGGACTACATATAGCACAACCCGAAGAAATGCTTTGTACTAACTCCCTCTCTCTCTCTCTCTCTCTCTCTCTCTCTACATTCTACACCGTCTCTAGAGACATTTCAGATTCTCTACAACCTTTCCCAGTCAATAATTAAAGAAAGTTTCCATTTTCCATTCTAAAAAATAAGCTCCCATCAATTTGAATGCCAACGTTTTTTATTTCCTAACCACCAATTTCACAATCATGTCTGTGTCTGTGTAAGTAAGCAAACAGTCCATGTCAAAATGTGGATGAATTAAACTCTTCAAGCAAACACGGGGGGCGAGTATTATCTTTTATGGTTATTGGAATTTGTTGTTATTGTTTGTAAATGTGAATAGTTACCTGTGTAATGACTGAACTATAATTTTTGTAATTTTTTTCTTTGTTTTAGGAAATGTTCGCAATCGCGGTTCTGGAAATGTCACTCTTGATCTCTTTGAGCAACATCAAGGAACTCATATACTACAGGTGAGGAGGAAATAATCTTGATTCAAATCTCGAGTGGGTATTTTTGTTTGTTTTTATCTTCATACTAGACTCCAACTGTTCCCGTTGAGTTTTGTTGTACAGATACCTACTTGCATAATGTATGATGTATGTGTAAGTGGACGTTGATTAATCAGGATAGAGATGGAGAACAAGTTAATTAAAATTGTGATGGAACATCTGAGTAATGAAGTCATGTCCATGCAGTGACTATAGAATAGAGGAAGCATCCTGATGAATTTAAATGAATATTTGAAATAATTGTGTTTTAATAACTATAATTACAGTCTCTGGATGGGTTCGCTTTCTCATTAGCAGCAGATGGTCGGTTCTTGTATATCTCTGAAACGGTTTCCATCTACCTTGGATTGTCACAGGTGAGCTCAAACTCAAACAGCCCTTTTACGGCTACTTCTCATCTTAAGCTAATTGTATACATATGATATCGTACATACTGATACGGAAACTACAGCTGATGTTTTTTCTTTTTTCTTTATACATTGTGACGCTTTTAATTCAATTTCATTCTCTGCTTTGAAATTTGTAGGTGGAAATGACGGGAAGTAGTGTGTTCGATTACATTCATCAGCAAGATCATGCAGAGTTGGCGGAACAACTTGGACTTGGTCTTGCTCACAACTCTGGTGCTAACGTTCCTTCTCCTTCTGGATCCGAAGATGGTTCATCCAATTCTGCTACCAACAACCCCGATGGTACGCGGACCACCAGAATTTAGACTTTTGTTTCCTTCATATTTTCCTTGTACGATTTTCGTCATTGAATGTTGAGAAAGTTTTTAGTTGATGTTTATAAGTGTAGCTGTAGAGTAATCAGTACGACAATACTGATAGAATGGCAGGAATTTATATGTAGGAACAGGAACTTGTGACATGAGGGACGCGGAACTGAAATGTCTAAGATCTTATGAACTGACTGAGTACACTAATGGTACATAATAGGTGAAATAATGATGATTATGATAAATTGAGAGAAAGTCCACTATGATCTAGATGTGTTATTGCATAATATGTACACGCGAGTTGAGGAACGGAGGAGTTTGGTGGAGAGAAAGAAAGAGTGAGTGAGGGAGGCAGAGAAAAGTCAGAGTTGCTGGGAATCCAATGTGAATAAGAGGGTGTGAGAAAAGACAAGAGACGAGGAGAGAACATGAGTCTAGATTGCGATCTCATAAAGGCGGAAGTGTCATTTTTCGTGATTCGAATTAGGGGCCCATATCTCATGTTTTAGTACGTGTGAACAATGCCAACTAGTTGGCGGGGCAAGGTAGAAGAGAGCCCAAGAAAATTGGTGATCCGTGTCAGAGGCTATGGAATTGATGGCGAATCTCTTAGAAGGCTCGAGACGTGACTTCTACACATAAAAAGTCCCTTAGGAAATCTTTAGCTTCATTTCTACAAGGCCAACCTTCCCTATCACATCTTTCATCCGGCTTTCTTTCTCTCTATTACATATTTGAATTTTCTCTGTCTACATATTGCATGTCTGTGTGTGTGTGTGTGTGTGTGTGTGTATGTGAGCAGGATGTTTGCGTGTGTATACGTATTCTTTGGTTTCTTTTCTCAAGGCTTCCGCTCTCCCTCACAAAATACACACACACCGATTCATATGACCAAAATAAATGCATATGCAGTATTTTATTTTCCGACTCCCTCTCTCAGTCTATTACATAGTCATATATCCACGAATATCACAAAATTTCCATACCGTTTCCTACATTTTGTACGGAATGCAAACTTGAGAAAGCAAGGCCCGAAAATGAAAAATCACTCGTTTAACTTATCTTGAAGAGGAAAAGTCCTGTACGCATTGACAAAAAATGTTTTTATAAATCGAATAGGGACATGAAAGTTTTTTTTTATTGAAGAAGACTTAAGAAGCATTTTTTTTTAGTAAATGCCAATTTTAATCCTACGATGGTAAAACATTCAAGACAATCAACGTTTTTTAAATGCTTGATTTTACGCTATCGTAAATGTAATTATTGCCCAGAATCATAATGAAAATATGTTTTTTAAATGGAATTTCAGTCTCATCATTGATGTCAATAAGCAGTAATGCGGGCTATAGGGGTCTCGATCGAGCGTTTTGTATTCGAATGAAGTCAACTTTGACCAAACGAGGATGTCATTTCAAATCATCCGGTTACAGGGTAAGTTTTCTATTTGATTTTGTGGAATTGTAATTGTAAATAAGTACATATGATTATTTTGAATTCCGAAAGCTTCCTCTAATCCTTAACTACACATAGTTTTTGGGAAGGAAACACTAAATTTTGTGTATGAATACTTGAACACAGATAAGAAATGTATTAGACTCGTTTTTACACACACACACACATTATTTCGTGGGCAGAGGATTTTGGGGAAATGTGTGTAGGATTTTGGGTTTGAATTAAGGATTTAGTATTTTGTTTTGAAACTCGAGTAAATCAAAGGGTAAAGGCGAGTGTATGTACAAGCTAAAACGGAACAGTCAAGAGTGTGAGAGTTTATCTTAGTTGTAATTGCGGTAGATGTGTTGGCCGACTGACTGTGTTATCTATTGCGAAACACGTTGTGACTCCCCTGGGCCTATTTGAAGGCAATTAAAGGAAACTTACGTACAGGATCTCTCTTCTACATAACTTAGATTTCAGAGTGTCATTGATAAGGGAATTTACAATTTCGTTCTCGACGATATTTTGACTACACACAGTTGGATGAAAACAGTGTATGCGTATGCAATATGTATCTTATTTATACAGAGCTTGTATAAAATTTTGAGTGTAGAGATTGGAGTTTGGAGTTCAATTTGAAGGAATTTGTTGTTGGCTGTACAATGTACATCATAAACAGTGCAGTATGTAAATACATGTACAATGTATGTACCTACACCACCGCGTTCTTATTTCTAATGTGTGGTGTACAATTTTGTGACATTTTCTTTACAGATTACTTATGTATGGAGATTTAAAGAGTTTTGAATAAATATCACCTTGTATAATATATTTAGCAACCGTTTACATGTTCTACGGTGGAAATAATAAATTCCAAGGTTGTTTCTGTTGTTTTAGTATGTATGTATCGAAATGAATGTAGTGTAAAAATGAGGAAGCGGAAATGTAACCATGAAAATAATTTTACCATGA
This sequence comes from Gisinianus flammeolus, assembly GCA_034699125.1. Lineage (NCBI taxonomy): Eukaryota > Metazoa > Arthropoda > Collembola > Symphypleona > Katiannidae > Gisinianus > Gisinianus flammeolus. Next base: position 27,030 of record JAIUND010000102.1, on the reverse strand, counting down.
TTACAGGTTGTGTTGGTTTTGTGCAAATTGCGACCACAGTATTCCTTCTCGCACACAAGAAAATCTCCTCCACCTCTTCTTGGTATGGTAGCTCTGGCCATTGCTCTGCCGCCTCCATCAGTACATGAGATTCGACTTGAGTCCGACATGTTTGTCACACGTGTCACATTCGACTTCCGAATCATCCACTGCGAACCACGGTAAGCTTAATCTCCTTTTTTATATTCATTTTTTCACATCTAGACAATCAGGTCGGAAAGGAATTCATTTAATTTATTTACTCAAAAGAAGAAAAGTGTATAGTGTCAACTCACTCACTGTCTGTCAGTTTGATGACGCTATAAAAACAATTATTTATTTTCTCACTCTAGTTAATTTACGATTGAGTATTTATCGTTTGCAGGAGGGATAAAAAGCATTTTAATTTTTGAAACGGGGAAATTTTCATTGTGAGTAGTTGTGTAGTCTCCAATTGAAAATTAACATAAATGTCATTATTGTTATTACAAACTACTGCTTCTTGTTCACTGGAATTTGGGGAATGGTCATTTGATTACTCCTGTGTGCTTGTGTGTTTGTCTACAGTTTTTTTGTTATCAGCATTAAAGAAGGCTGGCCTTGTTATCTTGAATTCCTTTAGTTTAATAAAAGTCAGTCAAATCTCCACAAATTAAATTATCTAATACTGTCGAGATGCTTGCACACCTGTATAGGAGTAAACTTTAGACGAGAGGAGACGAGACCTCGTCTCGTCTCTGTAATTTGAACAGTCAGTATGTAGTTCTGTTTTGTAGTTGCATCTTCATTTCTTTTCCATTTTACACGTGAATAATATACAAAACAGTCCATAATCACATGATTAAGTGAGTATCAAGACATACACAGTTTGATTGTCTGTGTGTGTGTGAAGTTGTGGAAAAACTGGCAAGTTTATTGTCGTAAATATTGTGGAGCTTCTGTTTTTGTGTATACACGTGTTTGTTGTAATAGATATATATGTATTTCATTTTATTTAGTCGACGCCATAATAATACTTGTAAGTGTATACTACAAACATATCTGTACTTGTAGGCTTTTTGTACAAGAAAAAAAACATATTAAGTATTGGAAGTGTTGGTGGTGATTATATTGATGTAATGGTCGGTGGATTCTAATGTTTTGAGTATTCTCACCATGCTCGAGATTATTATAGGTTGCAAATTCAAAGTCCAAGTGCGAAGGAATAGAATTACCTGTTCTCAGTGTATAATAATGAAGGATAGTCGTCCCATGTAATTTCATTTTCATCTCTCTCTCTCTCTCTCTCTCTCTCTCTCTCGTCGCTATCACCTTTTAAATAGGTGTATCGAAATTGGAGAAGCATCACCTTTAGTTTTTTTTTCTTCTTCACTGACTTTGTTATCTCTGTAATTCGTTGAGCAATCTAATGTTGCCCCCACATTGTACAGAGTGTAAACTGTAAAATATTTAGGACTTCCGATGCCGAAGCTGTTCACTTTAAAGTGTAATATCTACAATCTGTATATACATTATACACTTTGACGGATCGCTACAAAAGACTCTTGTGCAAATTTATGCATAGTCTACTCTACACACAATCTCATCGTCATTTTCCACACAAGACGTATTAATTTAATTTGATCAGGGAGAAAGAGAGAGAAAGAGATGATATCAGTGGAGTTGAAAACAATAGTAACGTGTTATTTTCTATTCCATTATAATTTCACTTCAATTATTATACTATCTCTATCATATCATTTAAAAAGACAAAATGGAAGCTGGGCAAAATGAAAATGCTATAGTATGAATATTTAAGTAGGAAACTTTTTTTGGCTCGACTCCTTATTAGGCTTGTTACGCAGTTTCCATGATGGAATACATTCATTTTTTTTATTTGTATAATTATTTTTCTTGGAACAAATTTTAAATCTTGTATATACGTATAGCAACAACTTTAGAATTGTAATTTACAAAGATGGTATGGATATTTCTTGGTTAGTCGATCAGTACAAATGTCAGTGATTACTCACGTAAAGGACGTCTAAAGTAACAGTAAATGTAATTTGTTTTCACAAACTGTGTACCAAGTTTAGAGTTTTTTTTACATTTTTCATTAATTTAAAACCCCGTGTAACAGAAATGGCAAGTTCACACTCAGCAAGTTCAGTAAAAATCGGTTCAATCACTTTGTAATTTACATAGTTCGAACTTTTGCATCATTTTCTGATTGTAAATAATATATTTGAATATTGTCAAATTGAGATGATTTGGAACAGATTTACACAACTATTTCTCAAAAATGATATGTAGCAGTGAAAGCGAGTAATTTTGAGTCTTGAAACCATAATTTAAATGAAACGAAAAAAAAGATTCAAGAAGCAGAAGAAGAAGAGATTTAATGGGACTTGGCTTGATTTTCAGTTAAAACCAATAAACCAAAGGGACCGGTTTCCTTGAGACTAAAGTGGATCGGTGTAGATTAAATTATATTATTCTTTAATGCAGATTTACGATGGCCAATACACACAGTTCATTATGTAGGTACAATGGAGATTATGGTATATACTATAGATTTATATCATTCTCATCACCATATCACTATCATTTCGTCTTGGTATCTATGTATATACAATGCAAATAGTATTATTTGTGAACCACGAAATTCAAGAGACCAAGGTAAACGAATGGAGATTGGCATTTGTGAGTTGAATACGGAATAGAATTCCCGTCCTGCTTCGGTTGTTTGCAATGAGAATTACATATGATTATAATTGTCCGTATACATTACAGTATGCATACGTACTTAGAAAGAAGGGTCTCTGCTCTTCACGGAGAGAATCGAGAGGGAGAGAGAGGAGAGAGAGGGTGAACAAGTGTGAGCTCTTTAAAAATCTGAAAATTTTCCCCTGCGGAAATTTTTTCGGTTACTTGAGACAGAAAGAGAGAGAGTGTACCAAAAGATAAAAACATATCTACTGTAAACATGTACGATGAGTATATTCCTACAAATTATCATCCGACTCATCTTTCTGTTCCCTCCGTGTAAAAAAAGAGAGTGATAGTTTTCATGTTAGACACTAAAGGAATTGCATTTACAATGTACATTTAATGAAATTATTGACTCGTCTGTAGAGGCTGAGCGTATAAAAAAATAAGTTATGTTGGTGTTAATTCGTAATTTACAATGTAATTGTAGGGAATTTGAAACGCTCTTCTCTCCTTTATCACATTATTAGATTATGTATAGTTTCAGTTTTGGTATACTTTTTTTTCCTCTTTTTGTTTTGCGAGCGGGATATAGATTACACATGGAGAGTTTTTCTTTTGGAATTCTTATGAGACAAGGCTGAAAGTTGCATGCATGTGATGATAATTCTATACGTAATATGTACAAAGAGTATAGCAGAAGACAAAACGAGGAAGGAGAGCAGTAGAGATGAGAATCGAGTTAAAATGTTTGAATGTTTTGGTTTTTGGGAGCAGAGTGTCGGAATTACTGGACTACACATCGGAGGAACTAACAGGAAGAAATTTGTATGCATTGTGCCATGGAGAAGACGTGAACAAACTGAGAAAGACTCATGTCGACTGTAAGTTGATGATCCTATACAACTGTGTAGTAGTTAGAACCATGTTCAGAGTGATTGTATTATAACACCAATTTGATATCGCCGCTTCTCTCTTCTATTAAACTCCCTTCCCAACGCTTTAATTATTATACTTTGAGTTCTTTCCTGTCCCTTGCGTTGTTAGATTCCCAGTCCCTTTGTAGTTATACCCCCTATATCATTGTGTATGTATGTACAGAAGTCAGAAAAAGATAACAGTATATATCTGAACCTGCTTTCGTTAAGTTGCTTGAAACTTCGTCATGCTGTCATAATCATTTGATGATTTAATTAGCATATCAATGTAAACTTTTATGTGTTAGAGATTATTTTCACATTCAAACAATGTTGTTTTTTTTTTCAGTACTGGACAAGGGTCAAGTAATGAGTCAGTATTATCGCTTAATGAATAAGAATGGAGGGTACACGTGGCTTCAAACTTGTGCCACCGTCGTTTGTAACTCGAAAAATTCGGATGAGCAAAGCATTATCTGCGTCAACTACGTTATCAGGTATAGGGAAAATTGAATCAACATTTAGTGAACAACCTCCATTATCATGTTTTTTCCTCATTACTCATGGGTATATATATGTTATGACATTTTAGTGGAAAGGAATATTCGCATATTGTCATGGACTGTTGTCAATTGGAACAAGAATGCTTACCAGCAGTCAAGAGAGAGGTTTTGGATGAGCGAGATAGGAAAACACCGGACAATGATTCTTCAGGTGAGAAAAGAGGATTTATTTAATTTTGTGTGTGTATGTGTTGTGTACTATATTTTGATTTAGTGGTTGCATTTTGAGTTGCATCGAGTACATTTGCGTATACATTTGTGCGTGTTGAGGAGGTAAACATGTACACACGGACGTATTTAGTATTTGTATAAAGTGGTTACTGTGTTGTGGATGTGTGTGTACATTGTACCACTTTGCACGCAATTCTGTGTACGTGCGGAGTGTTGAACAATTGAACGTGAGATGAAAACTGCTCACATAAATACATACATTTGACGATGGGGCGAGGTGGACGTGACTTTCACAGGACAAGGTTGGGACTCTGACGTGAGGCTTGTTGCAATATAGTCAGGGAGAACCTAGTGACATTGGTTTCCGAAATTCAACTGGGTACAAAAGGAAGACTATAAAAACTTTCCCCGTATTTTGTATGCATACGATGAAATAGTACTTTTTTTTGGAGGGGCATATATATATCTCTACCTACTTTTTTTTGTAAATGTGGAGAATAAAATTCGACCCTCATACTTTACCCCCATGTTTTTTTTTTTTACTTTTTCAAGTTGTCTGTGGTCACTATTTATTCATGGTATATGTGTATTTCTTCGTAGATGGGAATGGTCGTGGGAGAGACGGTCTGGGAGGACCACATCATTTGGATTCAACAAAATCATCGGGTGCAAAGCCTGGTGGTGGGTCAGAAAGGTCACCCGACTTACGGGATAGTTGCCAAGGACGAGAACGAAGAGCTGGTCATGGTACTACGAGTAATATTCAACAACTCCAAAGAAATACAACCACGGGTCGAAACTCCAAAGAAACTAGTGCGGTAAGAGCTCTTTTTGTGTGTATTAATACCAACATTTAACGATAAGTATAATAAAATTCATATCGCAGTGATATTCTATAATATATAGAACATAATTCAACATAGATACCTATACGAAATCGAATATACAGTGCATATGGACCTTGTGATGAAGACGTGTGTATCATACTTAATATTAAATGTATTATGATCATGACATTCGTGCCGTAGAAATGTTATTTCTACTGGTCACATACACTTACACACGTCCATGCATAGCTAGTAGTGATAGTACATACATATTAGGTACATACGTAACGTACGAAAGTACGTATATATAGGTTAGGTATGCTACTAAAACGATGACATTTCAACAAGGTACTGACGATCGTTCCTAAAATGTGTTGCACGTTTTCTGTTCCAGGTGCTACCTGAATCTCAACCACTGACACCGATTTCCACTTCGACACCTGACCACGTAGACGCACGAACACCGCAGTCAGTTCGATCGTTGGATTCCGAACCACTTGTAATTCCTCCCGTGGTCAATCCAACTCCAGTGAAAGTTAACCAAAGAAAGAGAAAAATAGATCGTGCGAGCATCAATCACAATAATAATAGTAGTAATAATAATAGTAATAATAATAATAATAACAACAACAATAGCAGTCATTCATCCCAAAGAGGTCATTCTGGCACGTCAGCCGGATCTGATGATATACCGTCATCATTAGGTCTTCCAATGGAAGCTCCTTCAACTACTAATAATCATACATCTCCGTGTGCCAAGAGACAAATTATTGTACAAAATGATGTGATGGACAGCACAAGTTCTCATTCACATGCTGCTACTCATGCTGGACCTGTAACACCAGGCTCAGTTGGTCACGAGAGTGGTTCCAGTCCTCATCACAGTAGTATAGAAGCTGACAATAGTGGGGATTCAGCGAGATGGAGAAAAGTCAATCATCAGAGTCATTGGGATTCAAATATATCGAATGTAAGTTGTTATCAATTTCCTCATTACACTCATACCGAGAGAGAGAGAGAGAGAGAGTGGGCATCAAATACGCAGAATTTTCCTAATTATTTTTGTCCATTGTATTTTAATAACATAGGGTGGTTCATCATCTGTAAAAGATTTGGAACAAGTAATGTCCAAGCATCTTCCCGGGAGAGACAGTGACCATGGAGCTTCCATTGTATCATCTGGAATTGATTTCAGTGCTGACTCTCTTCTAAGGCAACAGCCAGGTTCAAGGACAGGCTCTGCCATCCAGTGGGTTGGCCCTGGAGCACAGTCCGGTCCTGGACTTCCGGTCTCGGCACTTCTCCGTCAACTCTGTGCTTCCAGAGAGAGTGTCATCCGGGCAAATGTACAGGTTTGTTTTCAAATTCTGTTTCCCGTTTTGTGTAGTAGGCAAGCTGATGAAAGTAGTAGTATAATAATGATGATATTTTGTATTATTGTTCTATGTAGGCTGCAGCAGCTGCCGCTGTCGTAGCAGCCCGTGGAGCAAGTTCCTACTACTCATCATCTAATTTCGAGTAAGTTTTAATTGTGTAATTGCATACATTGTTGCCATTAATCATCATCTTCATATGGTATGAATTATTTTTTTAATGTTATACCTATTTTGTGCTTGCTTAGGGTCCAAAGTGCTCTTCCAACACCTCCTGGCTCGGATAATTATGTTAGCGAGTCTCAGTTCATGCTTGGTTCACATCAAAAGTCTACGTCATCCGATTTCCCTTCTCTAGTACCATATCCTACAGTGTCATCCTATGATTATCAACCAGCAATGACTCCCCCAGCGTCCGTGTCACCAAGAGATAAACCATCGTCATATGGTGGAGATCCGAATGGTTATAGCGATGGTACGACAACTTCATTTAGACCACCTCAGTCTTATTTGGATGGACCTGCCCAACCTTTACCATTGAAACCACAAGTTTATGGGTATCATCCACATTCCTCTTTAGAATCTCAATATGGAAATCCATTGACTGACCATTCCCAATCCCAATTTTACCCTCCTCCACATACCGGCTTCCATCTTTATCATCCTGGCGCAAAGCCTAGTGCAAATTGGTACTCGAGTACGACATAAAAACCAATTTTGTTTCGAAACTACAGGATAAGTTTTTTTTTGTATTTGAATAATTAATTATTTTATAAAAGTTCCTCACTATATATTAGCATAGGTATATACCTATATAATAGTATAAATACTACTGTTGTTTCCATACATATATAAATATCATTTTTATTTCATTATTACCATACAATTGCCGAGAGCAATGCAATTTGTTTTTTCATAAATATATTATTTATACAAGAAAGACAAAACCGGTGGTGTCACTTGGACTTTCACCCAGAGAGAAAGCGAGTGAAAGGGAAAGTAAAAAACAGAAAGTTTCTTTCGTGCAATTTTTTCTACAGTTACATGTAGTATATAATTTCGTTTAATTATTCTATGGAACAAGGGTAATGTTGTTCATAGAGGAAAGACAGATATTATTAATTAAATGATAGAAACTTACCCGTTGTATAAATGGTAGTCATATATTTGTTACTTGTATTATGCAGTTGAAAAATCTCTGGTTGTTTGAAATATTTAATGTTTCTGTGATGCTAATAAAAATTTTAACTTTAATTATCGCAGATAATTTATCTGTATATGTATACTACTATCCGTTTTTTTACTTTGATTTAATGGAGAGATAGATTCCCTATATGTGTTTGGAGTAATTAGTTTACTGAAAAATGGTATTCACTGAATACTTATGTTATAGACACAGCTATATATAAGAAATGGCTTTCATTTACTACATGTGATTTTTGCATTCGTGTTTCGTGTCATCATTGTTGTTGTTGTTACTTATTATTATTAGTTATATTAGTTATATTTACTAATTTTTTTAATTTTCAAGTAGTTGAACTTAAAAAGTATATGTAGTATAGGTGTAAATATGTAAAATTTGCTCTTGTTATCTCGTTTTTGTACATAAATAAATCTACACATTTTAGTATAAGCTATGCTGTATCCTCATTCTTAAGTTACTTATTATTTACTTTATGCTATATATAGCCCTATACTAATACTTAAGAATGCGATTATCCTATTCGGATATAGGTATGTACCAATTTTGTATAATAAAAAAACAGTTGAGGTACTGTATTCAATAATATTGTATCAATTATAAAGTACGTAGTGGATAATAGATAAATAAATCTGTACTTTTTAGGATCAATTATACGTTTTCCGTATACATCTCAGTTCATGATTTCTCATTTTTTAAAAAGAGCTACATTCCATAATGATAATATATACAATAGATATGAAATTCCAAACCAAGAAGGAAATGCAATGATAAAATTTATCATTTAATGATTGTGCTATAATAATAATAACTGAAAACTGTATTAAGTGTACATTCCTCTTTGACCGTATACTATATACATAGTGCAAAAGTATAAAAAGTACATTCCATACATATATATATAATAGATATAATTCAACTAGGTATACACACATGTGACACATGATGATATGGATAATAATATTATGTGTTTACATAGTATCTACATTTTATTATGCTTCTGTAATTTAAATGAAGAAATTTTTTTTCAGTAACTTGAAGCCAAAGAAAAATCATGTTATTGTAATTCACTATATATAATTATATAGTATTTACTTAAGTAAATACATACATATTATAACTATCATCTATATACCATATCTATACAAACTAAATTAAAATGATTTTTAATAATATCAATTAAAAAATGTCCAAAAAACCAAAGTTATCCAAAAGAATATCGTAATAGGTAAACATTAGTATTTAATTATTGTATAATGTAATTATTATAATAACAACTTACGTACATGTAGTTCCGTAGCGGAATTTCCGCTATATACTAGTATATTGAATCGCTAATTTTAATAAGTATGTAATAAGTAGTGAAAAACATAAGGATCATCGCATAAAAAGTTAAGCTTGTAATTCTAAGTGAATTTTTTGACTATAGGAATAAAATATTATACTGCATGTAGAAAATGTACTATGTTATTATTATTATGATAATGAATTTATTCAAAATAAAAAGAAATCAAACAATTTAAATAGACAAATGAAACTATTGCAATACGTAACATATAGTTTGCTTTATTCTTTTTGCATATTGTGTATGTGTGCAGATCAACAAACATTATATATATTAAATTATATTATATTTGAAGAATCAAATACCTATACAACCAAATGTATAAGACTCATTTAAAAGGAAAGTTTAACAATAAATAATAACAGATGTTATCTATACTATCCTATATTTCGTTTTACAAACTGCTATAATAAATGTAATAGGCTACTTACTACTTACATAGGTATATTTCATTTGCAGCTTGCACATATAGAAAAACTATAATTATATATATGTTGAAAGTTGAAAGATAAAATAATGAAAATATCATCAACAAGGTGACTGATCGATACAATATGCGATAGTAATAATAATGAAATTAATGAAAAATCATGACACGTAGATATAGGTAGGTATTTTAAACTACATTAGATTTATGTTTATCTAAATTCGATTCCAAAAATATCAATAAAATTCGTTTTTTAAATAACGCAGACTAAAAGAACTGTGAATCCCTAATAAGATTATATCAAATTCTACAGACGTCTAAAAGTCTTTGTTTACACTGACATTCTTAGGAATAAAATTTATCGAATTACTCAATACTCCTGATTAAAGTGCAAAAACTGATTCATATATTTTACATATAAACTTTTTGTTCTTTTTTTAAATACATAATATGTACTTTGTTACAAAAAATGCAAGAAAATGCATGAGGCGCTTTTGCAAAATTACGTATTGAATAAACTTTATTCTAAAGTTGTCTTCAAACTTTATCGAATTCATTATAGATATAGTAATAGATACACAATAGGTATTACGGAGTATTACCGTATTATAATTAGAAATTATATTCAGTCCGAGTAATATTCCAACTTTTTAAACAGTTCTTAATTGGAGAGAGTAGACGATTTCATATTATGAGCTAAGTTTTCTATCCTGTTTCCAATTATTGTGGAATCAATAGTTCTCTCATAAAATAGAGACAGCCAGGTTGGTTTTTAACATGATTAAATGTTTGGGAAAAAAACTAACAATAACAAACACACGTACATAAATGTGTTCAAATACACTTTTCCATAATAAAACCGTAGATACGTATGAATTATATCTTATCACTTGGAAATTTGTCGTTGCATTATACATTATATATTAATATATATATTATATATATTATTATATATGTATCATAATATTTTTAAGTATCCATAAACATATCATAAAATACGTTGTATGGCTATTTTCAACAATATTTCCCACTGTTTTCGCTTTAAAATAATAGTATTTTAGAAAATTTCTTACTTATCACTCAAGACGGAAGTAAAATTTATAATACATATAGAAAACTACAAAAGCTACGATATATTATACGATGCGCTTGGGATAAAAATAATAGTAGGTACTTACTTATACTCATTTACTTAAATACATATGAAATAAAACCAATAATAATTGTTGGTAGTTAATTATTCGGGTTGAAGGAGGGACAAATGTAACATATTTCAATCCAGTATATGCATTTACCGAATAATTTTTTTTGATTTGCTGTCATATTAACATAGTGTATCTAAGTAAGTAACGGCTGAGGGAACAAATATTACATGTATACATACCGTGAATATATTTTTAATTTAGAATTTTTTCTTAGTCAAAGGAATTATCCCCACAAATCTTCACTGCGCCCAAACTTGTAGATTAAGGAGCTTCCAAAGATGAAAAAGTTTTGTAAGAAAACAGCTGCTCCAGGCCATTTGTTGTCACGATCTACATCAAGAAATCATTCGCTTGTATTTTGTAGACATAGCATATACATTAAATATACATCAAATCTGTAGAATTAAATGTATCTTTATATCAAAAACTTACTTGGAATGACATATCCTGCAAAAAGAATCCATCCGGAAGCAATCACTGAGCCAAATCCTAAGACGAAACCAATGAAGAGCCACATCCGAGCTCCTCTTGGTCCCATACAACCATTTGTGAATGCATCACCCCTTAATTGACCATTTGATACTACGTTTATCCTACAAAAACAGAAACATATATATTATATTTTAATTATTTTATTATCATATTATCATTCAAAATGTAAATGTTTTCATCAACAATCAAATTAAATGCGAATAAATTATTTTCTTTACATAAACAAGGCAATTGTTCCAAGCACTCCACATGTATGGTATGATTTTTCAAAGTCTGCCTGAATTGCAGCATCCGCAGCAACATCAATAATAATCCACCAACCAGTAAAGAACTAAAAAAAAGTGTACACATAAATGTCAAACAACATTGTCCGTCATCATCACAAACAATGACTCATCAATTCAATCTTTGTCTTTAAAATAAACTTTGACATCTCATTTAGAAGCAACTTGCTTCAAACAAGTATTATCTTAAAACAGTATTCGGATAAACTTTTAAATACATAGTCTGATTATTGACTTGGGTAAAAAGTATTACTGAAACAAAATAAAACGACGTCTTAAAGTATTCTTACCAAAATTCCAGCAACTGCGGATGCTATACTATTTCGTCTATCCCCTTCAATGCAATCTCCGCAATGAAGATTATCTAATATAGCAGGCATGACTATATAGTAGATTTTGTTCTTTGAGTCTCTTCTTTCTTTGGAAATTTAGTTAACTTTTGAGTAGTATTATTAAAAGACAATAAAAGAACAATATCGTCTTATTAGACGAGAGAGAAATTAACGGGGGTCTTTCTTTCTTTTGTGAATGTCTCTCGTGACTTGTTTAAAAAATATATTACTTTGCAAGTACACGTCAAGTACACCATCAACAAAGTGGTGCGTGAAACACAATTAATTATAATTAATATTAACTCGCTTTTGAAACAAAAATGTTATTGTAACTGAGGAAATAATTATAACTTTTTGCTATTTTTTCCTAATTTTTCAGAATGAAACAGTTTCAAATCGGAACGTATAGAGAACGACATGCTCCGCGCATCGTATGTACGTAAGTATATTACATATGTACTACAAGTGCTCGATAAAAAAAGGTTATAGGTCATTGAGTGAATTTTTTTAACTTTTAATTATCATGTCAATTGTTTTATTCTTCTCTGAATTGACTTGAATATAAGGAAAGAAGAAGCATCACAGACCGAAAACAATGGAAAATGTCTGTTCAGAATTTGGATTAACAGCGTTCGGGGATATTACACGCTTTCGTTTGAATGCACGTACCTGTGTAGAAAAATTAGCTTTCAAAGTCCTTTGTGGTCAAAATTTTATGAAATTTGACGGTAAATTGCAATCATCCTTTAATCAGGTTAACCATTGTAATTTAATTATTGTTTATTTTGCATGGAAAAAAAGCTTGATTTGGTATATGTTCATGTTGTCTCCATCTAGGAGGGTCCGCGTCCGCAAGAGTCGGAAGGGGTTGTCAGGATTGACGTCCAAAATTTCGGATCATGTCAGGCAGTCAAGTACAGTCGTACACATCAGACCGCTTGATCCTATTAACGTTTTTTTCACAACAAGACCTCAAATCGGAAAAATTGTATGTGTATTTGCATTTAATTTATTTTTCGGATAGAAGCAACAAGCAAATGACCTGAAAATCACTAGTAATGTACGAGGAAGCCGAAGAATTTCACTTTGACAATTATTGTAATAATAATATTATTATTATTTGTCGAAGCCGTTAAGAAGAGGGACCATTCATGAATTTCTAGATTCCGAGTTATAGCTCCTTGAATATTCTCGGCTGTTTGGCGCGTAAATACTTTGCTCAATGATTTCGAATTCAAGAACAAACACACAAATCATCGGTTTACTTTAATTTCGAATGTTTGGAGAAGTTTAACGACGATTTTAAATTACTTTGTATTCGTAAAAATAGTTTAAACTTGTTTTGAAAGATTCTCCATGTTCTTTTTTCCACGCATATGCAAAAAAGTGATTTTCCGTGGACGAACCCTTTTCTGGCAGACGACCGCATATGTATTTGTAAAAAAGACATTTAGAAACTTTTGGGGGCATCAGTTTCCCAGTAGACCCACTTCATTATCGAAGAACTCGGATTTTCGTCCAATTCCCAATACCCGTAATGTTAAAAAGTATGTACGTCAATGTATAGGCTTTTAGTATGAGGATGAACGAAATCGTGTACACAAACCGTGTCTGATTTGTACAACTGCACTTGACTGTGGAAAGTCTGTAACCCTTCACCCCCCCAGACGACTCCGTTTGTTCGCTTTGCTCATTGGCGGCCATTAAAGGTTTTTTGACTCCAAAATTCCTTGACTCTTCTCATCGTCGTCTGAAATAATAAAAAAAAAAATTTGTTATTGACTGTGTGGTGTCTGGAATTCTAAGGTATAAATATAAGTATGTGTGTGTTTCAGCAAATTGGTGACGCATTTAAAAAGATCTAACTAAACTCTCGATTTTGAAAGTGTTTTAGATTTTTTGGATCCTGTCAGAAAGAGGTGAGGAAAGAGTTATTTTCATTTTACATTTGTGTTATTAAATAAATATTATATATACTTCTTGATTTCTGTGAATCCAGTGATTACATGTTCAGTAATATTAATAATATCATTTGCTCATCTGTGTGTGTGCATTTGTGGTTTACTACTATACGCACAAAATTATGTGAAAAATGTGATGCAATTGTTAATTATTATTCATTTTAAATATATTTTTACTGTGGAGTGCGTGAGTGAAATGTGAAATTTAAACAAATATATAATCAAAGATTGACGTGAGTTTTTTTTTTTTGGTTTTGATTTAAACAGACGAGAAGAGTCAAACAAATTCCGATTGAGGAAACAATATTAATATTTAAAAAAAAGGCCGTGAACCTGGTCAAAAGTCCAAATACATGGTCGTTAAATCCCCAAAGAGCAGTTTACTATCTATGGCTGGTAACTGTGGAGTAACTTTACCATCAAATGTCTTAGGAATAATGGGTATGGCTCATTTATTCTGTTAATATTCTATGAAATATCTATACTTACGTATCCTTAAATTTTGATGTAATTTCCATCAAAAATCCATGTGAAATTTCAGTCATATACACAAATATTGTTAGCAACAAAGGTTGATATTTGGTTCGATTTTGGCATTCATTATATAAGTATGTTTACGTTCTTTTTTCATTTTATTTTATTTCAGATATCATCGCCATACTAAAATATTAAAGAGAATAAACAGCGGACAACTCATTCCATTTATGTGAAAAAACTAGGGACTCATGACTTCCGTCATTTTTCACATGGCTGTTCATGCCACTCCAGGATCTTCTGGACTTTTAAATATTAATACTTCTGGAGGAAATATATATCCTCCTTCTCAAGGTGTCAATGTCAATTCAGCCGTCGTGACTGGTGCTGGAAGTGTAGGTGTTGGTGGAAATAGTAGTGTTTCTGGTATGTATGAAACGAAATTTGTTTGCTCAAAAAAAATATATAGATACTTGTGTTGTTTATTTATTTATTTTTTAAAAAAATAAAATATAGCGTTATTAAAATGCATCGTGAATATTTTCATTTTCCGCGTGTTGTGATTTATCTTCATGTTTTTGAGTGTTTTATTTATTTATTTTTGGTTGTTTTTTTTTTTAAATAATAGTTTCGGATATGCAAGCAATGCAAGCTAGAATCCCAAAAACTTTTCGCGACCCCGCTGCTGCTCCTTTGAGAAAACTCAGTGTGGACCTTATCAAAACCTATAAACACATCAATCAAGTGAGTATTAGTGTTAAAAATCGTATTATGATTTTTTTTAAATAAAAAAAATACTATAATAATTTATAGCCCACTAAAAATAATTTTAAATAATAAGGCTACCAACTTATCATATTGAGTATTGAGTATAGGTTAAATAGCTTTAGACAAAATGGGAGGGAGCCCTTTTTAGTGTAATCACGTGTGTTTCGTTTTTGTGCTCCGTTGTACAATATGTACCTATGTGTGCATATATATGTACGTCAGTATATTAGATTATGGAAGAAGGGTATACAATCGTCATATTTATATATATTTTATATATGTATGCATATATGTACCAACATGAAGTTGAGGTTTTTTTTCAAGATTGCCAACGATCAACGATAACGGAACCTTATTAGTTTTGTCTTTTACTCCTTTCTGTCTGTGTCCTTTTAATTTGAAGTCGTCGTCAGCTGAATACTAATATAGCTGTAATGGGGGCAGTGAACTGAAATAATTCTATATTTTCATACATACGTAGTACGTATACATACACATACATACTTGTAAAATGTATGGTTGTCTAGTGTTTGGGTTACATTTCTCAAGAGTATGAAAGTTATTTTAAAAAGAAATATTCACATATTGTCGTTTCTTCCTGTGGATTAGAACAAGAGCATTTGTTTTCCATTTTAATAATAAAAAACATTCTTTTTGTTTTCAGGTCTATTTCGCGAAAAAGAAACGTAGAGCTCAGCAACATGGGGATGATGCTGCTCACAAGAAAGAGCGAAAAGTATTTAGTAATGATGGCTATGATGATGACAACCACGATTATATAATTCGAAATGGGGAAAAATTCCTCGATCGCTATGAGATTGACTCCCTCATTGGAAAAGGATCTTTCGGACAGGTAAATTGTCGATCATTTTATAAAATAACATTTTTATCGTTTCTTTTTTTTTCATTTTGTTTTCAACAATGGTGAATAACGGGAGTCCCGAACTAATTATTACTATTTGTTGTTTTGTTGTCTTTTTTAAACTCTACTACTATAGGTCGTTAAAGCCTATGATACTCACGAAGATAATACTGCAGTCGCCATCAAAATAATAAAAAATAAGAAACCGTTCCTAAATCAAGCCCAAATTGAAGTCAAACTTTTGGAATTGATGAATACGGCGGATGAGAAAAATGCATACTACATTGTAAAACTCAAGAGACATTTTATGTGGAGAAGTCATTTGTGTTTAGTGTTCGAACTCCTGAGTTATAATCTGTATGATCTACTGAGAAATACCAATTTTCGGGGGGTGTCTCTCAATTTAACACGGAAGGTAAGTAGGTGATCATTCAGTGATCATAAATAATTATTATTTATTAATTATAAGCACGACGTGGAAATACAATGTCATTATTGATTCGCAATTCATATATGTATTTCCACGTGTTGCCTGCTCATGTCCCTTCGTAGCTTATTACCACAAATGAAAAAATATATATTTATTATTTGTGATCGTTTAGTTCGCTCAGCAATTGTGTACAGCTCTCCTGTTCCTCGCCACTCCAGAGTTGAACATTATTCATTGTGACTTAAAACCGGAAAACATTCTCCTCTGTAACCCAAAACGCTCTGCCATCAAGATTGTGGATTTTGGTAGCTCGTGTCAACTTGGACAGAGGATTTACCAGTATATCCAATCTCGATTCTATCGATCCCCTGAAGTTCTACTGGGTATTCCATATGATCTAGCTATAGATATGTGGAGTTTAGGTTGTATTCTAGTGGAGATGCACACTGGTGAACCTCTATTTTCCGGGGCGGATGAAACAGACCAACTCAACAAAATCATAGAAGTACTGGGTATGCCGTCAAAACATATATTGGACTTGGGTCAAAAAACTCGTAAATTTTTTGACAAAGTACCCGATGGCTCTTATGTTTTGAAGAGAACCAAAGTAAATAGAAAGTACAAGCCAGCTGGAACTCGTCGACTACATGACATCCTTGGTGTTGAGACAGGAGGACCTGGCGGTCGAAGATTAAATGAGCCTGGTCATTCAATCCAAGATTATCTACGTTTTAAGGATTTAATTTTGAGAATGCTTGAATTTGACCCTAAAACCAGAATAACCCCATATTATGCTCTCCAGCATAATTTTTTTAAGAGGACCAGCGATGAAAGTACCATCACAACTCAAGGAAATCCACCTCAGTCTGATTCGGTACATTTATTTTATTAAATTTCATCATATTTGTCATGATTATTTAAAGAATAATGATCATTGTTACTAAACAAGTAATAATCCTAAATTCATTTAATTATCATAGGATTTGCATCGCGTCCCACATCAGGTAGCCGGTTCTAATTCCAGTCCTTCCACTATGGAACATCTCCAACTTGCCTCAAGTGGGGGCGGAAGTAGTCAACATGGATCTCTTGGTTGTGGTGGTGGCGTCCTGAGCTCTTCAAACTCTAATAATTATGGTAGTTAAATAATATCAAATTTAAAAAACTCAAACTGTCGTTTTTTATGCTTATATGTGATAATGTCATTATTATTATTATTATTATTATTATTATTATTATTATTATTATTATTATTTAATTCATTCATGTCATTTCAGTGGGTGCTAGAACAAGAGGAAATCCAATACTGTATCAACATGGACATGGTCACAATATCTCCCAAAGTGTTGTTAACCCATTTCTCACTCATCCATCCACTAATACATCAAATCAACTTTTTTCGAGCTCGTCTCAAGTTTCTGGACTTCCGAATCATCATTTGTCTAGCTCCTCTGGTGTAACTTCCATAGATATGGAGTGTGAATCACCTCGACTATCTGCGTCAACAGGTTCAGTGGTTGTTGGTTCCAATATACCAAGTAGCTCCTTCCATCACTCCTCATCACGTCCACTCAACTCACTTTCGAACAATCTCAGTCATGCTCATCATCCGCATCTACATGGGCGATCATTAGGTGGTAATGGCGGTGGCGGCGGCTCATCCTCCAGTTCATCATCCTCTCGTCATCCTCCACAGTCTCATATGGTGTCCTCATCATCATCATCAATGATGGATAGTGGAGCGACGGCAGCCGTGGTTCATGCGCTTAACAGTAGACTAGGCTACAGTAATGGAACCTCCTCACTAGACTTTACGTCATTGGCCACGTCTACAGCTTCCAACTTCCCCTATCTGAATCTCAACGGACCTCATTCGAGTAATCTCGATTGTACCCAAACAGGCAGTTTAAATATGCCCCTTCCGATGAATTTGAATTTGTCCGGAACAAATCTAATGAATTTAAGTAGTAATTTACCTGCTGCTGGTGTTGGTTCATCATTTTCGACAACAACGACGTCAGTGGTTGGTGGTGGTATTGGTGGATCACAATTTCCCCTGCCTCCAACTCAGTTCCTAGGAAATTTACAAAACTCTCACCATGATGTTGTTCTACCTCCGTATGGATCCATCACAACAAGTGGAAATACTGAGTCTAGTAGTGCGAGTAATAGTGATTTAGGACTGAGAGAGAGAGAAGGTGGTAAAAGTAGTAGTAGTAATAATCTCCTCATGTCAATATCCTCAAGACGGCAAGGAGCTGTAAATAGTTCCGAGGAAGATAGAGATGAGTCACCAATGGTGTGCGTTCAACAAAGTCCCGAGATCGCAAGTCATTAACCAAGACCCAAGTCTAGAAGCTCAAAAAATAATTATTATCTTCATAATAATAATACTATAATACATTAGAGTAATAATAATAACATTTAAATAATGAATTGCAATAGGTTTATTTAGAACTAAGATAATCACATTTACTCAAAGAAGGATAGAAGGAAAACAACTATATTATATTATTATATAAATTATATAACATAGAAAGGATAGAAACCATTGTCATTTTACGCTTTGTCTTAACGGTATGATATGTTCATGCATTATCGTTCATTAATAATTTCCTCGCAGTTTTATGTACACAATTATTATATATTATTATAAATTATTATTATTACTAAGTACTATTATTACTATTATTATTTGAGAAGGTTTCGTAATATTCTCGTGTCTTGTTCGTACGTGTGAACGAGTGCTGTGTGCCGAGAGAAAAAAATGCATTTTTATATAAAAAAATAGTCTTGTCGCTCCATCAGTGTAGGTTCTAATCACTGTATAATAAGGTAGAAGTTTTTCTTGATGTATTATAGACTGTCCAGAAATTGCGGTCTTTGAAAAAATAAGTTTTGTCATCATTATTATTATCTTGAAAGCTGGAATACATGCATACGAATTATGAGCGTAGATTTAACTTTTAAAAAAGTGTAATAATTTCGCCAAAAAAAAAACAAATACATTGTCACGATATAATATGAATATAGTAGGTATTTACATGAAAGGAAACGGTATAATTCAACCAAAGCAAAATTTTACTTGTATAGTAATACTTTATATAAGAGTTGGTAAAAGTTAAAACTATCAAAATATAGTAATAATAATTATGGTAATTCTTAATGCTATTATTATTGTTAATCATCTTCATTTATCAACAAAAAATGTTTAGCTTCAAAACCGAATAATTAAGTGTCATCCGACTATATATTGCTATTATTATTGATGTGTTATACAAAAGGTGATTAAATTATAGAGCACAGTCTCGAGATTGTTTTTTTTGCAACTATAATGATGAACTAGTTATTATTTATTTATTATATAACAGTCTATCGCTATTTCGGATAGTATTTAGCTAATAATTAGGAATTAAATCTGATAGTATCAGCGTTTTTTTCTTTTCCCTCCCCCTGTGTTGACTGTAGTACTAATAAATAATGTTAACATTATGTTGGAATACATTAGCATAATTTATTTTGGTCTCGAGCCATTGTAATTTATTTGTATATTTTATGAGTCACATACGTTTACTAGGGTATTATTACAAATATACTGTTTTTAGAGCTATGCAGGGTATCTAGACATCAAAATATTCTCTTTTGTGTACAGTGATTAGATGCTTTTCTTGAAATTATTACTTGTAATTGGCCGATGAAATGTCGAATGGTTTGACTTATCATAATAATAATAATATTACAAGTGTAAAATAATGTAATCAGTTTGTGGAGATTTTTTCTTTTTAAATTACGCTTGGTTTAATTATTACAAAATGGAGAGAGAGTATTGCTGCAAAAACTGAAATTAGACTGATACTGTAAAATGAAAGTGCGGATTTGTTGTAAAAAAAAAGTATTTGCAAAAATTGCTCGAATGGTGTAGTTTTATTTTATGGTAAACAACATTTCTGTAAAATTGTATGGAATCGTTCATTCTTTGATTAATATTCTATTTTAGGCATTTGTAAATCACTGAAAAAACAAAAATTACTTGTATGAATTCCTATTTTAAAAAATGTTTAAGTACAGGTGTATTGAGAGACATTTAAGAAAAAAGGCTAAGAAACAAAACGAAATGAAGAGTGGAACAATTTCATATAAACATTACTATTATTGTGTACTCTATAAAACTAAAAACTATACACTATACTATGTAATATATATATATATAAATAAAGTAATAATCTAATTAGTGTACATTTTAAGATACATGATGATCGTAATATATAGTGGAGAGTGTTGTTTATTAATAATAATTACTATTATTATTATTCTACAAAGAAATATGTATATTATTACGATCAGACTAAATAATTTTTGCTGATGGCTTTAAGATGAAGTACCTTTTTAATGAAAAACTTAACATAATAATAATGATTACTATTATTATCATAAATATAAAATTTTAACGTTTATCTCAAATACAAATCTACTACAGATTAAACAAGTACAGTTTTGTTCGTCTGTTTTCCCGAAAATCCATAACGCACAATATTTATGGCGAGTAATACCAGGTGAATCTTGTGTCATGTAGAATAAATTTCAAAAAAAAAAAATTGACCAAATTTTTTATTTTTATTTAAAGAAATCTGTTCTGTTTGACACAAACTTAATTATTTATGCTGTAACACGACATTCTGCGTTATGAATTGTACGAGAAACAGACAAAGCAAACGAGTTTGTACAGTCGGTAGTAGACCTGTAGGGCATATATTACGTAATGATAAAACATAAAATATATATATAATAATAATAATATACCTATAAAAGTAAGGAAGTTTGAATTATGAAAAAAAATATTTAAGTGCGATCGTATAGTAGGCATAATAATAATAGTAATAATTATGATTACTACGAGATAACTCGTTAAAAATGCATTCGGTATATATAAGAAATTGTGTAGATCTACTGTGTAAGTAATCTTTGAAAGTTTTTAATGTACTCTAGGTATATACTACACATAGTACGTAGTCGTGGTGTAGTTGTTGTTATAAACGCTTAAATTTCAGCTTTGTTTTTTAGTATATTAATATTTTGAATGATAAAAATTACTACGAATAGTACTATATATATACTACGTTAATTTTGACGATCCTTGCGCAGATTATTAAGAAAAAAATGTATAAGTTAGAATGTACACACAGTACTTTGAGTCATCTACTTTGAGACTTGGATCAATGTCATTTGATAGTGCGCTCGCCCTTTGCATTTACGCTAAATTATTAAAGTGGGCAGCGATATAAACCCGCTTACGGTCAAAGGGCGCACGGGTGAAATCACACATCTCCATCAAATGGTTGATCTAAGCCTGAATTTGAGACTTAATATTTAAAAAATGGAAAGAAAAACTAGTTGTATATTATGCTTAAAATGAAGAGAAAGAAAGCAAATGAGAAATATTTATACAGTATATGCGTTCAGTTCAAGCGAAACACACACATATATAGACAGTCTACAAAGTACATTATAAACATGTAACAAACCGGAAATTTTAAATGGACAAAGAAAAACCAAACAGTTTTACAATATTAAATACAAACCAATGAACTCAGATACATATTCAGGTCAATATTATTATTATTACTATTACAACTACTTCATTATACAACAAACAAAATATATAACTAAAGTCGGAAATAAAGAATAAATGCCGTTGTTGTGAACAATCTAAAAAAAATTGCACTTTCTCCTTGTTCAATCAGTTCAATAAAACTATTTAGCACATATTTACTTTATTTTAACGCCACACAGTACCTGCGAATGCATAATTTTAAAAGAAGCGCCCTTACCCAACGACACAGCATATTTGATTCTTGGTTGGAAATCAATAAAATATCACTCACATTTAACTACTTAAATAGTAAATACACAATCCTAGTTGCAAAATCATCGTCATTTAAATGTTTTTCGTTTTGCTGTCGGGTTTACATTCGTTCATTACGCCACGTCCTCTCACTGTTATTAGTAGTGATGAAGATAACATTTAATCAGGAAACCGAAGATTAACAATATACACAATATGTTTGGATTTTTATATAATAGTTTTTATTCGGACGTGCAAAAAAATTTGGTCATATCACTAGGATTTGATGCATCGCAAATGTTTTGAAAACTTTTTTTAAAAGAATGCATATTCATAGTTATTTGATAAGAATTTTATACTATCGAGTATTTAGTTGCTGTTCCCTGTTGCTTCCTGTAGTTAGTCAACAACAAACGAACCTGAAATTATTCAGAAAATTCATTAAAATTTTGTGCTTCCTTCCTTGTCAGTCAGGGGCATATTAAACCTTGTTAATTTAATGTACATGCTCTTCAAGTCAAGTAGCTTTATACATATATATATATCGTATTTACATATTTAAAATACTTGTGAACGAACATTTTTGGATTTGTAGGAATCTGATACCGTAGTCACTGGATGTACAACATGTTAGGCTTAGTTCATAATTTATGGGTATGACGTAGGTTGATTGTGGTCGGTTGGTTTGTTGTTTTATTGTTGCTGTTGTAAAGGGTTCGGAGGCTCATGGAGAAAAATCAATGAAACTATAGCGGTGGTTATCAGGATGGATGACCAGTTTCCGAAATTTCAGTGTTTGGAGCACCAGGATGAGAGTCTCGACGAACCCAATCATGTGTAGAAATTCGATCAAGGGTAATTCGCAAAGTAATGTCAGGCTCAAGGATATCTCTGACCAATTTCGTGAGAGCTGGTGTGAGAACGTCTTTGACACGGGAACGGAAATCCCATTTCCGAGCCAATTGGTCCTTGAGCAATTTCTTCAAATTAGAATCATCAAAAGGCATCGTGGCGTTCACCATGATGTACAAAATAATTCCTAGTGACCAAACATCGGCGAGTTTGGGGTTATATGGTGTACCACTGACCACTTCCGGAGCAGCGTAAGCCGCTGAACCGCAGTAAGTTTGACTCAGAACACGCTTCCCTTAATTT
Organism: Gisinianus flammeolus; assembly: GCA_034699125.1. Taxonomy (NCBI): domain Eukaryota; kingdom Metazoa; phylum Arthropoda; class Collembola; order Symphypleona; family Katiannidae; genus Gisinianus; species Gisinianus flammeolus. The sequence continues at coordinate 3,695 of JAIUND010000102.1, read as the reverse complement.
AAATCATAAAACAAAAATGTTTCCATTATTAGTATTGACAATTGGCAGGAATACATTTCCCCCCAAACATGCAGCCATATAATGAGAAATTTTCTCCAGTACTTTCGACTTTTATCAGAAACTGATTTACCTTCGTTATCAACACAGAAGCGTGCAAAACCAAAATCGGCTAATTTCACATTCCAATGTCGAGATAACAGAATATTTTCACCTGTTCAAACGTCAAAAAATGAAAAACGTGAGAGAGCTTATATGTATTGAATCTGCAATATGCTGGTGCACACATTTCCGTTGAGGACTTTCCATTTCACTTTCCACATGGGCGTAATTTTTTTTATACAGAATTTTGGGACTCACATTTCAAATCCCGATGGGCAATATTTAACGAGTGCAAATATTGCAAACCTTGAACCATTTGACGGAACCAAATTTTAGCTTGACGCTCTGGCACAAGACCGTTTTGTCTAATAAAATCCAACATGTCACCGTTCTCCGCATAGCGCATAAAAATGAATACTCGGGGACCACGTTGAAGGATACTGTGTACTTGAATAATGTGTGGATTTTCAATTCTTGTCAGGATGTCCAGCTCACGAGGGAAAAACTTATCAAGGAAATCCTTGGGAGCACGTTCTTTATCAAAAATCTTACAGGCGAGTTTGACTCTCCGCCCCCCTTCACTGTACTCTGCAAGATGTACCGTTGCATATGAACCTTGACCAATCTTCCTGGATATTACATAACCCTTTTTTTCCAAAGCATTAACTTCTGATGAAGTTGGGCTCATGGCATTTGAACCTTTTGTCGACATTACGAATAATTCCTTACGATGGAAAATCTATACATTAAACAAAAACGTGTATTTTCATCAGTTCTGTATACTCTTGTCATATTTTAAAAGAGGTTTTAGTCATCATTTCAATTTCTTCTTAAGAATGTCCGACTCATGTCAACACGATTGAATTTAAATGGACTTAGTTTGTAACATGTTTTTGGAGGTCCACATTTGTGATTTGAGAACCGGGAAAAATAGTCTACAAAAAAGTGTGTACTCACCAAGGAATTTTGGACCTTTATAATACTTTACACGGCTGATTTTTCTCCTGAAATTATAATCCTATAGAGAGAAAATTTCGAGCACCTACGTGGATGAAATCTTATGGGCTTCTGGGCTTTGACTGTATTTGACTAATTTATTTCTATTTACTTTTAGCGGAAGAAGAAGAGTCGCGTCAAATAAAGTCGCCACACTGACACTTACACATGTTGACCTTGTTATGACAATTTTTTATTTATTATATATTCTGGAATTCCAAGCACATGGAATCCACAACAACAGTACAAATTTTGGACCATCAGCAGATTTTTCATCATTTACTATTTTTTACTATGACGACAGCAGAATACATTTATACTATAAGGCCACGATTTTTTCAAATCACAAAATGCCAAAATGGCATGATTTCTGATTTGCATCAAATAATTTGATGTCAAACATACATAAACAAGTAAAAAAGCCCGTCGCTTCCATCAGCGACCCCAAAAAGTATTTTACACCTTATTCACTGGCAACAAATTCCATTTCTTTCTCATTCACTGCTCTCCTGCTACTACTTAAATATCTTGACCTGACCCCACAGGCTATTGTATTTTAAATGCGCAAACAATTAACGCTTTGCAAATAGTTCCGACATTCAAGTATACAATTTCTGTGAACTAAATAGAATACAGGTCAGAACGTTGTGGTTCACTCTTCCAGCCTCACTTTCCTTCAAAAAAACTTTGCCCACACACATCCTAAAATTTGACTTGTATTCCCTTCACTCGCTTTTTACCTCATCCCCCCTGTACCCGTCCCTCCATTTTGACTTTGCACCCATTGCACATTCTTGTTAACTGCCCACCCCCGTCAGTTAGTTTCCCCTTAAACTGGTTTCTTTATACCAGTAATAAAATTTTCCCCTTTTCATGGTACAGTACCGTTAATTCAAATTCCCCAGTTTCCTCTTTTTGAATGGGTTTCACCTTTAACCAATCTAGTTTCCCCGTTAACTAATTCTCCCGATGGGTAGCAGTTTATTAAATAAAGTTATCGTCTTCTCAGGTATCTTGAATGCTATTTGAATAGTTTTTTTGGTTTTTGGTTTCCGAGTAATAAAATTTTCAAAATTTTCAATTTAGAGTCGCATCAATGTCCATAGTTTGGCGACCCACATCACTTCCACGATGAAACTATAACATTAGCTTATGAATATTCATTATGAATACACATTATTTAATGTGTAGGATAAGTAAATAATAAACAAGGCGAACCACATTTCGCGTTTTTTTCTCTCAAATTTCGCTTTTCCAAAAACGGAATTTCGCTTTTTGTCGCCTTTTCGAAACCCGGATTTCGCTTCTTTCGCTTTTTCAAAAACTGAATTTCGCAATTTTGATTTTTTAAAAGACTTTTTATTCAAATTCTAAATATACACATAGCATGACATTTTAGCCACACAAACAATGACAAATAACAATGCTATTAAAATTAATCTTCCTCTTCATCTGGAATTTGAATCTCTTTCGTATTAAATACAATTTTCAAATGTATGCCCAAATTTTCTTCAGTGAAGCTTCTTCGCTGTGGTGACAAAAGTTTGTCCAAATACGAAAAACTTCTTTCAACCTCAGCACTACTTGGAAAAATTGAAAGGGCTTGGAGTGCTAAACTAGAAAGAATTGGCATTTCATAGCTGGAAACAGGACGGCCCTGATCAGGGTAAAAACATTTTCAATCCTGGCTTGTCCTGGCATTTTTGGGAATCCAAATTGATTTAGTATTGAAAAAAAAAAATTCCCTATACCTGAAATTGCCATCAATATTGATTCCCATGATGTAATGGTAAATCATTTTTGATTGTTGGTCACTGTTGACCTTTTTTGGGGAAAAGTTGAAGGGCCCCCTTAGAATGAAGCCCTTACATGGTAAATCAATATTGACTGTGAAATCAATATTGATTTACTATTGGGGTCAGTAAACAATGAAATCAATATTGATTCAGTATGGTGACCGGAAGTCAACATTGACATGTCCATTGTTGACATGGTCAGGGACCACTTCCGGTCAACCCCTTTGGTCCGAAATCAAAATTGATTCCTAAATCAATTTTGATTTAGTATTGACAGTGTAGGAATTATATGCGGTGGCCATATTGAATCAATATTGATTTCATAATCAATATTGATGTACAGGGGTGACCGGAAGTCAACATTCTTTGACATGGTCAAAAGTGTCAGGGACCACTAATGGTCAACCCCTTCGGTTGTAAATCAAAACTGATTTGGTAATCAATATTGATTGACCATAGTGACGGGAAGGAACCATTGAATGTCCATTGTTGACTTGGCCAAAGGTGCCAGGGACCATTACCGTATATACTGTTGTAGAACCCCTGGGGATGTATAGCAGGGTGGGGTTCTAGAAGAGGTTTCTTAAAATGTATTATTTTTAATGTAATTTAATCAGAGTATGTTATAGAACCCCTGGCGTTGTATCGGAAAATCCTATACAACCCCTGGGGTTCTATTGAAAGTGGGGTTCTATAACAGTATATACGGTAATGGTCAACCCCTTGCATACTAAATCAATATTGATTACCAAATCAAAAGTGATTTACTACTGTGAATACTGTTGTGACTGTCCCCAAGAACAT